>BSSO01004391.1:0-14622 GCA_030267885.1 Mesembryanthemum crystallinum | reverse complement strand
AATACTCAAGTGCGCAAATCTGTCATTTTAAATACCCTATTGTCGCCGGAGCATTTTAAAATACCAATATGGCAATAGGGGTATTTTTTAAATACCCATTTGGCATTTTGGCCCAACTTTGTATTCAAACTCTTATTTTTGAAATAAAAAAAGGGAGGGAAGAGTAAGAGCTTCAGTGCAGCTCACCCCTCAAAGGGGTATGACGCGCGTGTGGGTCTAGCACCTTACATGCATGACCCAACGTCAGACTCCACGTAGGGAGTAGCTAGGTACTATACAAAGATGGATTGCTTTTTATTTCACGGTGACCCATGTTCCTTTTTGTATTTGGTTTGTAGAAGTTATGATCGGAATAGTCAAAGAAAATAATAATTATTATTTTTCTCCGATAAAATATATGCATTTACGAAATATATATGTAAATAATCTACTCCCTCCGACTCGAAATCTCCTATGCATTTACTTTTGGCACAAATCTTAAGAAAGGAGTAAAATGTCTTAAATTGCCTTACTTTCTACCATCCCAACTATCACTGACTCCTCCCTCTCCTTCTCCTTCTCCTTCTCTCTCTCCTTCTCCTTCTCTCTTTCCTCCATTCACCTTATCTTTCCACCCAGACCACAATCACCACCAATCCCGGCGCCAGCCCCAACCTTCCCAAGTCACCACCCAACCACCCACCCCGTTCACGCCACCGACCTCCCAATTCGCCCAACCACCCACCCCCACCCCCATCCACTTCCTCCGACCTCCCCAACTCGCCCTACCACCGACCCCTGTCTTGCCTCCCCGATCTCCTTAATCGTTGCTCAGCCATTCACCACCATTACCGAACTTTCTCTCTCCTCACTTCTCTCCCTCTTTTCCTTATCTTTCTCCTTCCTCATCAAAAGCTCAGATTTAAGATTTGAATTAAGTTACAAATTTCAGTTGGTTTTTGTGTGGTGGTCATCGGAATCTTGGGTGGTGGTTTCAGGGGTGGTCGGGGACAGGTGTGGTTGGTTCTGTGGTGGCTCGAGACGGGGGGTAGGGTTGAGTCGGGGGGGGGGGTGGTGGTTTCAGGGGTGGGTCAGGGAAGGAGTGGTGGTTTCAGGGGTGGGTCAAGAGGAGGTGGTGGTTTAAGAGGTGGATCGGGGATGAGGAGGTGGCTTCATGGGTAGGTTAGGGAGTGGATAGGTGAGACAGGGGAGGGGTGATAGTGAGCAGGGGTGGGGAAGGAGAGAAATAGTGTTGAGGGTAAAGTTGTCATTTTTGTGTAAATTATAGACTCAAAAAGGAAATGTTTAGGAGATTTTTAAATGTATACCAGATTTTGAGTCGGAGGGAGTATTTATTATGTAGGAAACTTGTGGGGCATTGAAAGTGACATTGTTGTGAACATTATTGGAGAATAAAATGTATTGGGAATA
The DNA here is from genome assembly GCA_030267885.1 of Mesembryanthemum crystallinum. Lineage (NCBI taxonomy): Eukaryota > Viridiplantae > Streptophyta > Magnoliopsida > Caryophyllales > Aizoaceae > Mesembryanthemum > Mesembryanthemum crystallinum. Next base: position 13,212 of record BSSO01004391.1, on the reverse strand, counting down.
TTACTGGAGTATTTTGAGATAGAAGTAACTTGGTAACAAACTTATTCCCTCTATTGGTGATACTCTGAGTTACTTGCAACCACGTAAGTGGAACTAATATTACAAATCACAATCCACACTCAACACCAATAAAAAATCAAACACACAAAATCGAAAAATAAATAAATAAACAAAACACAACTAAAGCTTCGGAGTGAAAGCAATTTAGCCTATAGTTCTATTCAAAATATCTAATGTTAACCAACCATAGATGATTGGGCTGACCCATGAACATGCAAAGTTTAACTCAATAGGAGTAATTTACAAATCACTGAGTTTCAGGTCATATTGAGTTATGTATCAATTTGCATTTTGTCATAATTTTTTTAAAAAAAGGGTTGAATTTCATGTCAAATCACTCTGTAACAAGTCAAGGTAGGGATAGTACTAGGAGTAGATTTGTTACTTGAGTCGGACACGGGATAAGCCTACAAGGCGACAAGCGGATTTGGATTGAAATAACGTGAAAGTATTTTTATAAACGAAGCCTCTTTGGTGGTTGTCAACCACTATAATATAGGGCAAACTATTGTAACATGACAATCTTAACCGTTAATAATGATTAGACAAATTTGACCCATTAATTAATTGAATTTATTTGCATATATTAGTCATGACCATTATAATTATTAATCATGACCAATTAATGATAAAAATAAAGTATAAAAGTGATGACCAAATAACTCATTAGTCACGATTAATAGTTATAACATACGATTAGTACCATCTAATTAAAACATTAGATTTACCTAAAAAAAATTAGAATTAACTTGTAATGGTTGACTATAAGTTATGAAAAATTTGTGCTCGTTTGGTTAGCATAGGAAGTGAGACTTCCCAGGAAGTGCCAATTCACATGAATTAAATTCCTCCATCCACTTCCTAGGAAGTCGTTAGAATTGTTTGGTTGCCAATGTGAGAAGTGACTTCCCATGGCAATTTCTACTTACCTAGGGGGGCGGTAAGCCACTTCCCTCATTTTGTGGGAAGTGGAAATTCCTAAAAAGTTCTATTTCCCCCATTTGATTAATTTTTTGTCAACCAAACAACTCACCCATTTTACACTTTGTAGGAATTTCCACTTCCCATATTTTATCATTGCAACCAAACAAGCATTTTTTCTTTTATAAATTTACCAAATCTCCTTCGCATCAAATTTTCTTTTCTTTTTTTTTTTTTTTTCAAATCTCCTTATTTATATCCGCCATTTTTCAGTATCGACCGGACGGGCCGAGCCTAATAAACAATCTCGAGTCGCCCTAGGCCTAAGAGGGAGCGAACCATTTTCCCTTCCCAAACGTTTTCCGCGCCTTAAAAAAAAAAAATAAAAAAAAAAAGGTCTAACTCGCGCCTTTGCCCCTGGGGTTTAAGTTCGACGGGAGGGTTTATGAAGAACCCTAAATTGTACTAGCACAACTAAAAACGCAGTTGACAACACCAAATTTAGCCGTTGAATGTTCACTTCACTGAACACTTCCATTTTCGAACGATTCAAATTCCACCATCTCTCAATCTCCTCCAATGGCGGATTCTTTACTCACTTCACTGTCGCAGAGTTTCCGCACAGTTCCTCCGGCGGCTGTTCCGCCGATGCTGGATTGCATTTTGGCTTCCACCGCCGTTTCTCCTTCGTCGCTCTTCGATTCTCTTCTTCCTGATTTCTCCAATCTCATCAAGGTTTGATTGTAATTATCCGATCATTTTACTTCTCTCTAAGTTTTGAATTTCAAAATTGTACCAGTTATTGATCCCTTGACTTGTTTTATATGTCTTTTGCTCGTTGGTCGGTGAATAGGAGATTTTTGACGATAATAAGAAGATGAGTTCTGAGCAATGTGCGTATGTTGTATCCTATATGCGAGGGCTCTGCCACCTTTTGAAGAAAATCGGTGAGTTTTAATTTTGTCCAATTTCCTATCTGTGATACTTTTTGTAGATGGAAGTTGCAGTTTGTTGGGTAAGCACTAGCAAATGGGACTGTTATTAGCGCTAATAAGCAAGTTATATAGGATGTTATTTGCCGGGCTTGTCAAAATGGAATAGTATCAGTGAATTAGTACAGGTTCGGGTTGATGAATGGAACTGTAAAACTCCAATTTACTATGGTATTGGGAGCAGCGTATTTCAAATTTTAAATGGTCCACATCAAAGTTCATATCCTAAGCTCTAAATTATGGGCGTCATTGTGCTCATTGGTCTATGTGGTCTTTAGTACAAGTTGAAAGAGTTGATAGTTTCTTACTTGCAACATCATATGACATGCTTGGCAACCTTTCTAGGTCCNGGGGGGGTTGGGTGGGTGGATGACTGTGTGAGGGTGGGATGGTAGTTGTCAAACCGTTGCATGATGATGCAATAAAGAAAAAAAGAAGAAAGGCGCCATTTTGAAAAAGAGATTATTAAAGAATGAAGGTGTTAATGAGATTTTTATGAAAACATGACATAAGAATATGGAAAGATGTGTATATAACAATAATTGAATGAAATTAATGCACGATAGTAATGTTCAATTGCAATTTTGGGTCTATCTGTGCTCACTGCTTAGATAGTTGCAAGTTTATTATATGTAATCAGCGAAAGATTGCTTAATTAGATGCAATCATGTCTGCTGGATTTTTGGTATATGTTATCTTCATGGATATGGTAAGTGGCTGACCACAAAATACTGTTTCTACTAATTGGTTTTGTAGGGGCTAGTTCTGTTGCTTTAGAATGCTTTACATGGAAAGCTTTTATTCCACTTATGAAGATGGTTCAACTGTATGAGAGAGAAACTCTAACTGAGGTAAGCTAGTGAAAGGAATGTTGTGATTTATTAAGCATGATAACTTCTTTGCTTACATTCACTTCTTTTTGACTGGACTTATTCTGTACTCCTATCTGTTTTTTAGATTGTACAATCTCTGCTGGAAGTTGTTATAAAGACCAATAACTGGGAACTGATGGAAGCAACTTTGGTTTCTTTTCTGCTAAAATCCGCTGGTTATTCCATGGATATGCATCAAAGTGGAGATAAATTTGTCATTAAATGGAGTTCAGACTCTGCTTCTCAGAGCTCAGGAGAATTTCATAAGTTGGATACAGCTTGCATAAACAATTTAGTTCTTCCATTGACTCTATCATGCTACATATTGAGCTGCCTACTAGATGCTGCAATGGAGAATTATCAAGCTGTGAAATATTCCTCCTCAAGCCATGTATTTTATGCAGACAACTTTTGTGCGCATTTGCTCTGGGACCTGTGTAACTTAACTATTGAAATGCTTTCACAAAGTCTTGAGCATAGATCCTGTGCTTGTAGTCTTCTGCTTCCATCTCTTTTTAGCGCATTTGCATCTATGGGCTCTTTTAAAGTTTCAATTCAAGGAGAAATTCACAATATTTCCAGGTGGAGTATTAGTAGCCACTCTTATTACACTTCCCTTCTAGTGATATCACATTAGTCTTCTAATATTGTTTTACTTTATATCTTCGCGGTTCCAGGCATCACTTTTTCATGAGATTGTGGAAGTGTTCCAAAATGCTGTTTGATATGGGGCCTGCAGAGAGGAGAGATGCATATGGTGTAATCTCTCTATATTTGTCCTATTTTTCCTGTGTTGATCGATTTGAAGTGGAAATGGGTAATAAAGCCGAAGAATTTGATATAAGAGCTGAAAATGACTTTTGGGATGAAATAAAAAGAGGCTTGGTATTATTCTTCTTTCTTTTATCATGTGCATTTACATATTTACTTGCTATATATATGGAATTGGTGCATTTATGCTTGGTTCCTTAGTGTTGTCTCTTTTTAGCTTATCATTATGTTGCTTGTTTCTTTTGGGTTTTTCAGGTTGAGAAAGAAGGAGTGGTGAGGAAGCAATCATTACACATACTGAAGAGAATACTGCTCATAGACGAGGGAGGAAAACTAAGCTCAGATAATTCAGAGAAAAGGTCACGCCAGAAAGGTCCAATTCCGCAAGGTATGACAAAAAGGGACTTGTGGGCTGAAGAGGAAGCCACATCACTAGGTGTTGGGAAAATTTGCTTATCACCTGACAATAATATGAGTAAAAAGCAGAAGTGGGAGGCATTCATTCTTCTGTACGAAATGCTTGAAGAGTTTGGCACTCACTTGGTTGAAGCAGCATGGAATCACCAGGTTCATTATGCATGTTTATCATTACTGGTTGGAATAGGCCTATCAGATCTGTAAACAGACATCTGTGACAGATCGATTAGAATTCTGCCACACAGGAGCACCTGTAAATTATTCACATCTTTCTTTTCAGAAGGCTAAAATGAGCTAGAAGATTTTGTTTTTAGCTGTCCATGGGCCTTATAGGATTATGTAACATAACAAGGTCTTCATTATTATTATTAATTTTTTTTTTATATGGTTTTGGCTGATCCTATATGTCTGGTAGTTGTGCCCATGTGAATCAAGACATCTAGGTGTAACCACCAGTGCCTTATTTGAGAATAACTTGCATATTTTTGAATATTGGTGGAACTATGTGGTGAAAGATTTCAAGTTGTGAATTCTGTAGTCCTAGATTCTTAATATATCATGTTAAACATTACTCTATCATGTAACTTGGCACTTGATGTAACTATGAGCATGAACTTTCCTTTCACAAGGTAAAACTGAGTGGGTAGTTGGTTTGAACTCTAATATCTATTCTAGAGGTCACTAGTTCAAACCCCTAAGGGCCATTAGAATGGAAAAACCTGAAACATCTCTCACATGAATGATTATAACTGTAATGATGCTGTAGTATTGTAGTTGGATGAAAAGTGGTTTCGAGGATCAATATGGCCTGTTGTTGAACTAGAATAAGTGGACATGAATGTATAGGTCTAAGGCAAAAACTGAAGTCATTTAGTGATTGATCGTTATAGTAGTTGGAAATGGTAAAACAACCAATAACCTGAAAGGTTTTGCTTTCTTGTTAAGGCAGATAATTATTTTGACAATGCATATGTAACTTGGTAACAAGGAATTAGGTATGATTAACAAAAACTACTAGGATAGTTGCAGGTTTTTGATACTTGTAAAGCCAATCCTAAATCTAAAAGATGTGTTTTTTGTACTGCTTAATACCTGTTTGGTGTTCTTTCTCTGTAAAAGATAAGTTAATCTTATTGAAGAATTTGTATATGTAAAGCATTTGAATTACGTGGGATTTTATTTGTAAATTGCATGCTTACAGATGCTGATTCTGCTTCACTCTGTTCATCATGAGAGTTCAGTGGATCCTGAAGCATCCAATGAAAAGATTGATGTTCTTGGTAGCAACTTCGAGTGGTTAGCTATTTTGTGGAAACGTGGGCTATTTCATGATAACCCTCAAGGTAATGATGCAATACTTGATTTTTCTATGTACAGTAGTTATTTTTTTCCCTAAAGATTATTGTCTTTTATGTAGTTACCCTTTCTTGGATAAGTAATTCTCTTTGTTATTATGCTGCAGTGAGATGCCTGATAATGCAGTCATTTTTGGATGTTGATTGGAAGAACCAGGGCAACTGTAGAGAGCTCTTTCCAGAGGATTTTGTACTGGGTGCATTCATGCAAGGACTGAATGACCCAGTTCACCACAAGGATTTTGGTTTGTCTATCTAAACAAATATGCTTTTTCTTGTTGTTGTGGTAGGAGATACTGGCTTGTAAAGATGATTACTACTTGAAGAACTTCTGTTAGCTAGAGTTGAGAGTTGATCGTGTTTTCTTCTTAGAGGGAGTTTGCATCGTGATCACTATTTTCATAGGATTTGTGGTTAATCAGTTGGTTAAGTTATTATGTTTGTTGTTTTTAGATCAGATTCGAAAATGTATCTTTGAGTCAGGAGGTTTTGTATTCCATTTGATTGAGTCCGTCTCTAGGAGACGTTTGTGACTTTCTTGAAGGAGGAGTATGATTGGCTGAAGAAGGCGTTTCAGTCTCTGTGGCAGCCTGGCAGGGCAGTGCTAGCTAATGATGGGTGCATACTCGCCGAGGGAATGGCTGCATCTTAACGATGCGCATTGCCGTTAACAATGGAGGCCAGTTTTTCTTATAAAAAGAAAAAGAACTTTTATGAGCTCAGTTTCCTTTCAAATGGGTAAAGGACGATAATATAGAACTAGAAGACATTTGTTAATTAATTACAAATTTCAACAACTTCTTTTTTTGGTAATTAATTACAATTTTCAAAAAACTAATCTTTGAGAAGAGAATGTTCTATTTCAACGAAAGTAGAAACCAACAAATATGTTCTCCAAATTCCATTAGAAGATCTTTTCTGCACCTTAACTTTTTTTAATAATATTTTAAAAGAAAAGGTGGTGAAATGTTATGTATTGAAGAGCATATATTAGTCTGCTATCATGAAATATCCCAGTGTGTAATGATGGTTTATTATTTTGTTGTGCCTGGAATGCATGCAACACTTCCTTCTCAATTCATTGGCGAGGTCAGATGTAGCTACACTCTTTATTTCCTAGCAGCTTTTTGAAACGAAATGCACGTGTGATGTGTGAGAGGTGTAAATTTCTTTTTTTTTTTCTTTTTTTTTTTTCTTTTTTTTTTTTTTTTTTTGTAATACTGAAACATGAATCATGTCAGAATGTAAAGTTTCTACTACTTATGAGTGTTGTGTACTGCATTCCTGTTCCAGGTCTCAAAGGAGTCTATTCTTCGAAAACAATTGATGGGGCTTCTGAATTCTTGCACCAGTATTCTAGTTTCCAATGCCGAAGGTATGTGTTAATTTTGTTATTGTTTTGGCTGGCAATAGGTGGTGCTCCTCTGTATCATGCTTCCTTGATAGGTATTTTCATGTTGGACGAAGTTGAAAAATGGGGTTGCTAGCACGTGGCTCATTTTTGAGTCTGTGGTGCGCATATAAATTTTATCATGTCAAACTGACCTGAGGTCTGGCTGTCAAATACTGTCACAGGAGGGAAATTGCATATTACTTTTTTGATAAAGATGTGCAATTCATAAATTTGTTATTGCTCATCACTTCATCTAGCGACAAGGAGGCTGGTGGTGAACATGGAAGTAGAGAAAAAGGACCACACAACTTATCTTTAAGCTTTATTGGTAGGAATATAAGGGAAAACAAAGAAACGTACAAACATGCATTTCAACTGTGAGTAGATGCCGAAGATGGAGAACTAGATGTGTTCAAGTTTAAAAAGCTAGGCAGATGAAAATGAGAGCTGGTGATTGCAAAGATTTTATGTTGTGGATTAATTCTAATTAAACTGGCGATTGTTTATCTTCGGCAAAAACAAACCAAAGTTTTACCTTCTACGACTTTGCGACGAGAATTCAAGGAAGCCATTACGTAGATGAAGAGCTGGAGTATAGCCGCTGGCTCTGGATGCTTGGATTTGCCTTAGAAGCGCAGAACATTGTTTGATCTTGTTGTTTAGTGTAACACAAAAGTTTATGTTGTTACTTGAGGTCTAGTGCAATGTTTGGTTTGAAATAGCCGCATGATAACAATCTAACATGATGTATGTAACAAAGATACATTCTGCGTTTTGGACTAAACATGAGAAGATAAATAATATAAAAGGAAAAAAAGAATGTTCCTTAGAACTACCCATTTTTCGTTCGTTGTTTCCTCATTACCCTATTCTTTGAGCCTTGAATGGCCACCTGGCAGGCTGAAGTGGCTGGTCGAGGAGGCCCTGCCAGACCATTGGTAATATCTTGGCTGCTCTACGGTCAAAAGTGCTTTAGGATCAAATTTTGTGGATGACTTGTCCACAAACTACCGCAAGCCTTTCTAGCATGCTTTCTCGTCACTCTAATGCTTCCAAGTCGCATATCCCACCGTGCAGTTTCTTGAATTATGGGCTTCTCAAAGGAAGAAGTATTTTGGTCCTTGGAGATATCAGTTTTACCATAATTGCCACCGTAACTCCAGTGTAATTCAATGGGCCTTGCCACGCCTAAGCCCTCTGATTCTTTTTAATGTCCTTTTCTCCTTATCCCATTTGGGATCTTTTTAAGTGTGATTGGTCTTCACTGTCTTGTCTGTTCTCTTCCTTCTTTTAACCAACCTATTGGAACAGCTCCTTCATTGCCTGTTTAGTCCTTTTAGTAGACCTAGGAGGTGTTTAGAGGGAAGGAAAAGAGGAGGGAAGGGACTATGTGCAAGGGCGTATTGGCATGGTGGTGGTGAACTTACTGGCATAGCTACGTAAACTAGTGGGAGTGGTGCTTCCCCATTCCCAAAAGTTATTGAAAACACCATTTATGGGTCTTATGTTTGATTTATGTGGAGATTAAGTTTCTTGCTATATGGAGAGATAGGGGAGGATGTCGGTGTTGAAGTCCACTGTTGGAAGAGGTGGGGTTGTCCTCTTAGTGATGAGGAGTTTGTTTGGTGGATTAGATAACTTGTTGCATTATGGTGGATGTCCAATGCCCATAACGGTTTTGCACCTTCAAAGCCTTTAATTATGCCCACTTTGAGGATTTATCCGAGCAGTGATTGGAGTGGGGTGCCCGAGGATAGGAGAGTGGCTGAATGGTGCACACTCGTTGTAAGTAGCAGAGTATTAGTCCAGTTGTATGATTCTTGGTTCAAGTTGAAGCTTTCAGGGCTTTATTGCTGTCAGAGGGCTGCGGGGCGACCTTTTCTTTCTGGGGAGCTGACTAGTTTTAGGATTGAGCAATTATGGGAACGGTGTCAGTTTTGCATGTAAGTCTGCTAATATCACGCTTGTGAAGGGCCCCTCAGTTTCCAAGTATAAGAGAAGGTATGTAGGTTTCAAAGGAAGCAACAAGGTTGGAGTTAAGCAGGAGCCTAAGCTAACCTTTAAAATTGTTTACGACCAGTTTTTGGAATTGCTGGGCGCTAGGTGTCGAGGAGGGTCAGACTTGACAATATATTTGGAATAATTAATAGTTTATGTTTGTTTCAACTTGCATTTGATATTATGGAATTTAGGTTAAAGACGTTTATTTGCTCTTTTACTGTTTTTATAAAATGGGTTAGAAATTCTAAAAATTGTTAAAATTTAGTGTGTTCTACAAAGTAAGGGAGGGTCTGCCAAAATTTTCCCATAAAAACTTTTGAATTGACAATTTGAAAGTATTGTATTTTCGTTGGAGTTGGTGCATCGACACAGGTTGGTGCTGGACCATGTATCTTGCATCCTAATTTTCTTTGTGTATGTTCCAATTTTCAATCCTTGCTACGCATTTTTCTCAAACAGAGAATAAGACCTAGTACAAGTTAGCTAGCCACATAGGATTGTTACTGACTCATGATTGACTTACAAAAGGAGTGTACCAAGAGCTTGGACAATCCTCCTTGGACTCTAGGAGAAGTATCACCAGATGGCTGTTACACTAGCATTATTGTGCTGTAGAATTTCACTATTAAGCATTTGCAAGTCGGGATTTGCTGTCTTCTTATATCATTATATTGTATCATATTTAACCTGTGCTTATTGCTATTACTACCACTTGATTTACTTCTCTACTATCAGCGTCTTACCCAAAATGTAATTTCCAAGGGTTTTTTCTGAAACAATCTCTCTGCTTGTCCATATGTGGTAAGACCGCATACACATTGACCTTTTGAACCCTGCCCTCAGCAGGATCCATAGTGGTTTAAACTGCCTCATAGATGAAAACTGGATTCTTCAAGATAGAATGATAAATTAATAGTGCTCAGAACTTCTGCCAGCTAAAGTAATGATGTGAAATTGGAAACTTTATAGAAGAATGAGACTCACTTTAAATATTTCACAGGGAGCGGGTTTCATTTTTGTCCAAGTTAGCATCTGCAGCAAGGCATTCCTCTCTCGGTCGAGTTGGTTTAATGAGCCTTTCACAATGCATCTTGTCTGCTAGTGCATCTTCATCCATTTCTGCAGCTCAGGTACATGATGCAGGTACCTCTGGAGCCAGATACTGTGTGGATGCCTTGCCTGATTTGAATGGAGTGGATTGTCCAAAAACTCAACCTTGTGCTGATGAAGATGATTTAATTGATCGTCTGAGATTTATAATTGAAAATAGCAAACAACACTTTAATTCTAATTACCGTCTTAAAGGTTTGTAATCTGATGTGTTTGATCTGTGAATTTGTTTACTACAAAATTATATTAATAGAAAAATCTGTTGGCGCATCTAATATAAATCTGTTTTGCCTTTAGTGTGCGAGAATGTTATAGAAGCTGCTGCTTCAGTGGTGTTTGCTCATGAGGTTTCTCTTGAGACCCTATTATACTTCATAGCAGCTTTGCCACGTGAATTTACTGACAGTGGTGGTATGTAGATACTATTCATATACTTTATGNGTACTTTGTTGTTCTTTCTTCCTTTTGATTAGTGTCTTCTCTCTTTTCTTTTCTTTTCTTTTTAGCTTCTTCTTTTTTGATAAGTGTATTCTCTTAATATCTGTAGTGGTGCCAGTTCTTATGACTCATGAGCATTCATCTATATTGTCCTACCCTTATCTTTCCAGTACTGTGCTCTTTAGCAATCTTGCATGAGCATATAGCTGTAAATACATTAAAGCTCATTCGTCTGTTTCTGTCTCATTTCTGTAGTTAATGATAGCCAACTTTTATCTTTAGAAATAAACCAGTGTTTCCAATGGGATGCATTGGCACAGTGGTGGTGTTGAATTTTTCTCCCCTTTCTGCAAAATGGAGAGTGAAATTCTTTTAGGGACAGAGGGAGTTCGCTATATAGTTTAACTATTAACTACAAGTTTCTTTCTTTTATCTTATACTTTCATTCCAATCCACAATTCTTGATATGGTTTCATACTCCACATTATCAACATACTGAGTTTATTTGTTTTATGATAAAAATGAAAACATAATAGTCCTAAGAAATGTAACCTTCAATATTACGTTTTTTCCAGAAGATTATGATACATGAGAGTTAGGGTAATAGCTGTTCGTTTATCTGGCCTCACATAGAATTCCTTATTATTATTTTGATAAATAATTCAAGAGTATTATAAAGAACAGAGTTAGTCTGAAACTCTCAATAGCATAATTAGCATCATAATGCAATACTTCTCCCACCTTCTTCGAAGGGCAGATAAGTAAGAATTCAATCATGTGTTCAAGACTTGCAAAACACCAATACAATCCTCTATTTTACAATAATATAGCCCAAACGCAAAACACCTATGCTCCGCAGCACACTAGTACATACATTAATTTTTACTCACAGTACAATACAAAGAGAACTTACTCCTTCCCACCAGTCCACAACAAATAAAAAGTGTATACTGGCATGAATAGCTCCAGCCCCACAGATTAGAACTCGTTATTGTTGTAAATAAAAGCCTACATTAGGATGTTGTGCATCTTCAGGACCGGGATGATTCTAGGATATGGCTCAGCAATCCTTCTGGGAACTTCTCTTGTAAGTCTTTCCTGCATCAGTTGGGTTTGCCTTCACACAACACCAGGATTTCCCTATTGCGCGCTGGTTGTGGAAGGCGAAGGTACCTTTTAAGGTACGGGCATTTGTGTGGACTGTGGTGTTGGACAGGATGAACACTAACGACGTGCGCCAAAGGAGGAGGCCTAACCATGCTTTGTGTCCAAATATTTGTACGAATTGTAGCTTGTAGGGCAAGTGACGAGTCTTCTGCACACCTTTTCTTGAGTTGTGAGATGGCGACGGATCTTTGGAGTAGACTGTTTGCTGTGATGGGGGAGGCTTCGGTGTGTTCGGCTACTGTTTTGGTCTTCTTTCGGTTTGTGGGCTTTGGTGGGCGAAAGGAGAAGAAGGTGCTGTGGCAGAATGCTATCTTTGCGACCCTTTGGTGTATTTGGCTCGAGAGGAATGGTCAGGTCTTTAGCGATAGGTTTATGGCTGTGATGGGGGTGTGGGACAGGATAGTTTATTTAGCTTCTCTTTTGGCTAAGGCTACTGGGTTTTTTGGAAGTTACCCTATCTCACAACTCCTTCTCCATTGGGACGATTTGTAAATAGTTCTTCTTTAGAGGACTCCTGGTCCTCTAAGGTTGTACCTCTATTTTCTATTAATATAATCTTTCTCTTTATCTAAAAAAAAAAAAACATTTGGGGCAGCAAACCTCTCGTACCCATGATGTGCATTTCCACCACTTCTAGAAATTCACTGACCAAGATGAATAATCATTAAGAATTCTTTCTTATTTAGTGGCTTCATTTGAAAGTCTAAGGTTCCCCTCAAGGTGCGGGCTCTTGCCTGGCATTAAGTAAGGTGAATACTCATGATATGTTGTGTCGAAGGAGATCTAGGTGGGTTATCACCCCGGATGTTTGTTTTATGCCACTATGCGGGTAAGATGCGTTTGCATCCGTATACAGAATCGGTATTCAGTTTGGAGGGTGGGGGGAGGGGGGCGGGAGCATAAGAAAGTGTTGTGGCAGTGTGCCTTCCTAGCTATTTTGCGGTGTATTTGGTTAGAATGGAATTCTCTGACCTTTTTGGGCTCTCCAAACCTATTGATTTGGTCTGGGATCGGGTGGTATACTTCACTTGATGGCTTCTCTATGGGCTAAAGCTGTGGGGACTTCTAAGGGGCTGTTACTCATTGGTGTACAACGGTTTTGGGGAGTTTTGCAGTCAAAGGTTTCATGTTCATGTATAGTTGAGGACTCCTTGTCCTCTTGCTTTGTTTTTATTTCCTGCACAGTTCTTTTTAATAAAAAAATTTCGTATCTAAAAAATGAATTCTTTCTTGTTTTCTGAAAAGAAAGAAATAGTTCTACGAAGATCTCTTGGTTGGTTTATCTGCCCTCACAAAGATAATATATACGAATGTGAGGATGGTGCACTTTTGCACTTTCATAATGTACATAGTTTTAGAGTGCTCGAGTCTCAAATTTATCCGTCTCAACTCTTACCTAGTCTTAGAGTGCTCGAGTCTCAAATGTATCTGTCTCAACTCTTACCCCTTGTAGGTCTTATAAGGATCAAAGTACAGAAATGGCTTGCTGGGGACGAGAAACAGGGTCATACTCCAAACAGCTCTAGATGTAAAATGATACTTCTACAGAGTCTTTGTGATGTGCCAAGGAGATTTATTACTTGTCATCATTTTACCGGTGCTGGAGTTTATTATGATGATGAAGAGTTGTCTGCATGGGGTTCTGAATCGGAAAGATGGGCAAGAGTTCTATTTCTTCTGGTGGAGGAAGAACACCAGTTGGAACCTCTTTTTAT
>BSSO01004390.1:0-14622 GCA_030267885.1 Mesembryanthemum crystallinum | reverse complement strand
TCAAAATCGGTTCAAATACGATTGCTTGCTATTGCTGGTGAGTCGGCGACGTTTACGATTTGCTTCTCTCTCCTCAGTCAACCCTCATCCTTTCTCTGCCCTTAAACTCGAATTTCCAGAACCCGATCTTCCAGATTTTCGTCATCAAATCTACGCTTCAGGTTCGTTTAATTTGATTTCTTTCATGATTTCCTCTCTTAGCCTTTCGATTTACTGAATCATCGTTAGCTACCGCTTAGGGTTTGAATTGAAAAAATTCGCCATCAATTGATTGAATTGAGATCCTACATCCGCAATTCGTATGCGACTTTTTTTGATTTTTCGTAATTCTGATTCAGATCCTGATTTGGATTTTAGATTCAGAATCACGATGATTTTAACGACCGTTTATTTATTTTGAAGATCTGTTTTACCAAAATTTCTGATCTTGTTCCTTGTTTTGGTGATTCGTGGTGCAGACTTGAATTTTATCTCTTCGTGAAATATTGTGTTCCTCTTGGAATACTATTATTTGATTTGATGGCTTCCAAACGAATTTTGAAGGAGCTTAAGGATCTGCAAAAGGATCCTCCTACCTCTTGCAGTGCAGGTAAAGAATTAAATTGATCAACGAAAAGGAGCATATCAATCTACTTTGTTGCGTGTAAACGTCATTATGTGGAAATTATTGTTCATTTTTGTGAATTTGTTGAAAAAATAGAGCCTTATGATCTGTAGTTCAGTAATTTTTGAATGTCCGAACCTTAGTTTTTGATTGATTTGTAGATCATAATTAGTTGAAGAACAGAATTAAAGCATCTAGGTTGCTTTCTTGGTCAATTTACATGAAAAAAATTGTTCTTTTGGCCTTTATATTGGTTTTTCTTTTTTATATGGATTATATATAGATGTTAGGAGGTTATGTTACTGCTGAAACCAGCCTAAGTTTTGAGGCTTCTTACATTCTGTAATTATTCCAAGCTCCACAGTCCATTGTTTTTCACTGCAAGCTTGAGTATTTCATGATGTGGTTTTCCTCCTCAGAAATTAGAATGTTGTTGCATGTGTTCTTGACGATGTGCATCTCTCTTGCTTGGTTGGTGCCTTGTGTAAATTATGAAGTATGGTACACACGACATGCATGTAGGTAGGTGCATAGTGGAAAGTAGCAATGGGAAGGTTGATTGGCTTGTGCTATCTATTATCGTAGATTAATTAATGGTTGTTATAGCTTAAAGCATCTTCTAGTAGGTCGGTGATGTGTTGCTTTCTTAGTTTCCCCTTCCTCTTGCACACGTGCGCACCAATTATGCTTTCAAGTTTTAGTCTTCTAGAATCTAGATAGGCCTTTTGTGATGGAGTGAAAATTCATGAGATATCTTGAGATTGCAAATGTATGGTTGACATGTATGTAGCTCAAAACTATGTGAGTTTCTTTATAATTCCTAAACTATAGTATCGTAATCTGGTAAATTCTTGCTTTTATTTTGTATGATATTACATTTGTGAATTTTTGATGTGAACTTATGTTGTTTTGTTTATCTCCACAGGCCCTGTGGGGGAAGACATGTTCCATTGGCAAGCAACAATTATGGGGCCTACTGATAGCCCATATACTGGAGGTGTATTTCTTGTATCTATTCATTTTCCTCCAGATTATCCATTCAAGCCCCCTAAGGTATGTTTCTTCTTTCAAATTGCTAAGCTTGCTTGTGAAATGTGAAGTCATTAGTTATTGGTATATGTTCTTGTCTGTTACTCCTCTTTCGTGTGTGGAGTCTGTGTGCGTTTATTTGGGGTCTCATAGTTTGGGAAGGAGTGGCCAAACTCACCTTGAATAAGGGATAATGCTAGGGGGAAGGGAACAATGGGTCAAAAACTCAAATCTCAATCACAAAGGCTGGTTGTGGTAGATTGGTAGGTAATAAACTTGTAATTGAACCTCCAACATCAAAGGTTAGAGAAGGGAGCTCTATGAACTAAGAATTGATTCTTTGATATCGTGGTAGGAGGTGGGAGCTCTTGTATATCCCAACACTCTGTCTTCTTAGCATTGTCTAAACCCATTATTTTTCTGCTAGCATTAGAGGATCTTTACGTTTTGTCTAGGTTATTAAATGTTCCTTACACCGTAGTTGAGAAATTTATTTTTTAAATTTTGGTATTGGCTGCATATAGATATCAACCTTTTGTCATCAAGAGATCAGATATCAACCTCTCTGTACAGCAACATTTTTTTGGCCTAAGGATACTCAGTATATATTAATTTTGCTTGATAAATTATATTTACAAGTACACTTTTGTTGAAAGACTGGATCATGTGGTGCTTAGCTTGTAGTTTCTCTTGTTGAGGTTGGTGATTGAACTGTAGTTTTATACTTGTGATATCGGCTGTTAGTGCGATTAAATCATTCAGTTACTAATGCAATTAAAGCAAATGCGGATATCCTAGACAGTAAAAGCTGTGTGTTTGCTTTTGGGCTATTCTTTCAATAGAGCAAGGTGTTTTATGGGAAACTTCTCTAGCTAGTGGAACTGCTGATGGGTGGCTATTATATCAGCTATAATTTTGTTTTGTTTCATGATACCTCCCCTGTGAGTGATGTATCTCTTTATTTTATAAACTGTGAAACCTAATTACAGTGTCAGCTGCTGAAGTTCAATGGTTTGGCAAATATTGGAGCATACTGAATTATAATTAGGAAGAATGCTATCTTTTGTTTTGTTTTTGCTTCAGTACTCTAAAGATGTGCTTTTAATATTTTAGGTTGCATTCAAGACTAAGGTCTTTCACCCCAACATCAACAGCAACGGGAGCATTTGTCTCGATATCCTCAAGGAACAATGGAGCCCAGCTCTTACCATTTCAAAGGTTTGACTGATCTTTCCTGTGCTTAACGTGTTTTTCTGAAAAGTTGGTTGGATTCTGGTCTGAGAGCATAAGAAGTGCGAGAAAGAATTGAGCAAAAAGTTCTATATGGGGACTGAGATTTCAATTCTATTCCCGCGTCCTGATCGAAGCTTTAATATCTATTAAGATTAAGATTACTAAAAGATTATTCCTTGATCAGCCTACTTGTCCTTGACCTTTTGTCTGTCAGGGGGTCAATGGGAAGATGGGCTTCCCATAACAGGCCTTTTCTGCCCAATTGTCTTGTGAGGTTTCTGTTTGTTAGTATGTGCACTCATTGGATTTGGTACCTTATGGGGAAGAAGGAATCAGTGAGTCTGTTATTAGACATGTTCTGTTATTGTTTGGTTTGATTGGGAAACAAGTTCATAGGATAATACATAATATGTGCTTGCGTAGTTGTGTTTGCATTTGTCGTTCTCAATAACATAGACATGCCAATGAGCGTAGGTGAACCTTGAGGTGCCAAATTGGGGGCACCTAACCAGTTGTCTTTTCTGGAAGGGAGGGGGGTTGGGGTTGGGGTTGCTGTTTTGTAAGGGAGAGGAGTGACTGCTTTCGATCGTGCTTCTTTCTTTATAAGCTTCTTTCTTTATAAACATTATTATGTGTACTTATCTACTTGACTTTTAGTGTCTGCTAGATTATCTTACCATATGATCCTAAAATGTGCCAGGTTCTCCTTTCCATCTGTTCACTCTTGACCGATCCAAATCCAGATGATCCTCTTGTTCCTGAAATCGCTCATATGTACAAGACGGATAGGTCCAAGTACGAGACCACTGCTCGCAGTTGGACTCAGAAATATGCCATGGGCTAATTGTAATGTCCAGGCTAAAGCTATTACTATCCCTATGGAAAATCTTTTACAAGCATTCGAGTTGGAGTAAAAAAAAATGTGTCTGAATTTCATATTTGTGAATACTAGAAAGACTGCGTCATTGTAAGAAACAAAGTAGATGCTTTTGTGAGCGATGTGTATGGCTGACTATCCTCTAGAGCTTCTTCTGTGGTTGACAGTGCGTTGGTGCCTAATCGTTTATTTAGCAATCAAGCAGCATTGACGTTTATCATGATTTAAATGTGATATATTCGTTTTTTTCTTTTCCTTCGTGATTATTATTAAGATAGTTATTTGGAGTTTATATTGTCAATGGACGTATTGAAATCCTCGGATAAGAAGATGTGCTCGTGCTCCATGTGCTTCGCTGATGGATTGATCTGGTTCAATTCGACTCGACCAGATGACTCCTTTGAAATAATG
Source organism: Mesembryanthemum crystallinum (assembly GCA_030267885.1). Taxonomy (NCBI): domain Eukaryota; kingdom Viridiplantae; phylum Streptophyta; class Magnoliopsida; order Caryophyllales; family Aizoaceae; genus Mesembryanthemum; species Mesembryanthemum crystallinum. Next base: position 10,468 of record BSSO01004390.1, on the reverse strand, counting down.
CTTTTATGTTCAGTTGGCCTGCTCCTCTTCATCCGCATTCCTTATACAGGACCTTTTGCTATTAAGTTTCTGTTACGAGGCAGGTAGGAATTGGTAGAAGCCAAACTGGCAACTACCCACTGCACTTGACGGGAAAGAGTTTCAAAATTCGTCCTCAACTCCACTTTCTTGCCTAACACTACATACTTGCCCCACTGCCACGAAGAGCCGTCCCTAAAGGCTACAAAGAAATTATAATTAAAGGCTACAAAGAAATTATAATTTTGTAACAGAAGGTGCCATTTGGCCTAATTTTTGAAACGATAAATTTTTTATTTACAAATCTTTCATCTCTTTCTCCTAAGTTAAGAGGGGAGGAGAGTAGAGATTTGTGAAAAAGAAACTAAAAATGGTAAAAATCAACCAAACGACACCTAACTACTACTCTCCAAATTGCTTCTCTGCAATTATAAAATTATTTCAATTAATAAATTCACTAATTAAGATAATACTTTACCAAGAGAAAAGTAAGGATAATCTTCTAAAAATTGTGTCAAAGGAAAACTGTTGTTACCCCCAACATGAACCATGCTTGGCCAGGACGAGACGAGAGTGTTTTTGGGTCAGGCATGTCATGCATGAAGCTTGCCTCACGCCTTCATGATGTTGCTTTCACTTTCCCAACGATCGTCAGTGTCTTTGTTGGCCACAACTCCAATGCTAGTTATTCCTAAACCCTAACCTTTTTGTCCTCACTCCTATCTCGCTTTAGCATAGCCCAAATCCTAACACTCGATTTTTCTCTCCCACTCATCTGCCATAGCCATAGTTGGCAACGACCCTTTTCCACACCCCACACTATTCGGGGTTGTTTGGTTCAATTAGAAATATGAAAATGGAATGGAATTGAATAAGGGCTAGAATAGTAACCCAATCCTTTACCCTTTTTTAAGGTGTTTGGTTACATAATTACCTATCACCTATAAAGTTTCTCCACCCTACCTATTCATTTTCTCTCTCTACCATCAGGCATCAATGAACCAATAGTGGTCACCCTCATCCAGTACAATTGGATTCATCTTCAACCAATTCTACAAACAGGGCTGCCATCACAAGATATGTTTTCTCTCCATAAACCTCCCCAATTAAACCAAATTCCAACTTTGCTAGAGATAATCACCATTAAAGCTCACTGCTCACATATTTCCAATGTCCCTAATCATGCCAGGAACAATCATAAACTTGAACATTGCAAGTAGATAAAGTACATGATGTGAGATAACTGAGATATGTAAGTCTCCACTCTACCTCTCTCTAGATATCTTTCTCTCTCCTTCAAATTGGCAGTGGTGTCATTGGTGTATGGTGCTTTTGCAATGGGCACGGTTGATGACTGTAGCAGTGATAGATGCGTGGTGGTGTCACAGGTGATTACAGTGTGGTGGTTATCCTCCTCCCCCCTAGGGTTTCAAAATCCATTACTTGAGAGATTCAATACCCCATAGTAATGGTAATGGATTACAGAGATGGTGACCCAAACATTGAAAAACTGAATCACATAACTGATTCTATTCCAAAATCCCCCAACATAAACAACCAAACACCCCCTTCATTGTTACCCTCCTTCGCCCAAAGAACCTAACTGTTACTATCGTTTATTTTCGTCCCAAAACTAAGTTAAACCCAAAAAAATAAAAAATGAAAAAATAAAAAAAAGAAAAGAAAAAATGAAAAAAATGAAAATGCACATAACCATAACCATCTATAGGTTATTGAATAATCTAAAAAAGAAAAGTAAAATTTGTTTTGAATGATCTATACTGCATATAAATTGCAAATAATAATCCCAACTTCACTGTTTGTGCATAATGATCTGAACTATCACTTTGGTTATAACTTACAACGTGTACCCGCCTTACCGAAATTAGTCTTCCCTATCAAATTTTTCATGATAAATGGAATTAGCAATATAAGTTTAATTGATTATCCCTTTATTGGAAGTAGGGGTGAGTAAATCGGGTATTCAGTATTGGTTCCTAAAAATGGAATCGAAATCAGAATCAGAATCGTCACAACCGGTTCCAAAATTTTTGGAACTGAAACCGGCCGGATACCTGGTTTTTTTCCTAAACTTGTAGATAATCTTACATTTATCAATAAAAAGAGCATATTAATTAAAGTATATAACTATATTAGTCAAGTTTTTTTTTTTTCCACAATTACATGCTCAAATTTGAATTTGAAATTCAAAAATTTCAAAATTTGAGAATCAAACGTTATTAATTTACTTATTTACCATTCTTATTTACCTATTTTTACCCAATACACCTACAACTAATGCTAAATTGACTAGAAAGGGAACAGGTATCGAGTTGCCAGTTGGTTTCGAATCCCAAAATCTAGGAACCGGAACTGGTTGGAACCGATTCTTAATTATTGGAACCGGAACCGGAATTGGTTGGAACCGATTCCTAATTATTGGAACCAGAACCTGAACCAGTGAGAGTGGTTCCAGTTTCGACCCGCCGGTTCCTAATCAGTTCCGGGTACCCCGTTCTTTACTCACCCCTAGTTGGAAGTGCAACTTGAGGATTATTAAAGCAAATAATTAAGGGGAAAACTGACAATAGTTTTGAATTATTCTTAACAAATTTTCCAAAAATAAAAATTCCCACACATTTTCACTACACTGTCAATTTTCAAAATTATAAGAAAAACCAAAACCTAAAATGCAAAATAGGTTAATCAAAATTTATGATGTGAAGTGAAATCAAACATTAGAACCAAAACCCTCCCAAACCCCCCGAAATCCCTAACCATTCTCCCTCCTCACTCGCGCCTCCCTCTGTCCGACTCCAACTGCAACCTAAGAGCTTCACGGGTACTCTCCTCATCTCTCTTTCGCCCCCCTTAACAATTTGCTTCATTTGTTCTTCTAACATTCAATTGAATTGACGTAATTTTCTCAGCAATCGCAAGTCGTTCCTTTTTAGATTTTCAACCCAGTACTTATTGGCTATTGCATAATTATAATCTCCGCAATTCATCTGAATCTGTGAAAGTATTTGATTTTCGTAGTTTCTTCAAATTATTGCGTATAAACTAAGTTAATTTATGCTGAAGTTTGCACCTTTTATGTATCCCAGAACAGGAAACGACCAAGGAGCTAATTTAAAGCATGGGTCGGTTTAAAAATGTAAGTACCTGTAAATTGTCTATGCACCCATTTTGATTTTTCTAATTTTATTCAAGTTTATCTATCAATAGAGAATGTGTTTTGAACTGGGTTTATTGAAACAGAGGAAAAGGGGGAAGGTGGTTGTTGGGCCAGCAGTGAAGAGCAAACAGCCACCAACTGTTGATCAAATAACGGGGAAGAAAATACCCCAAAGTTTTGTATTCTCCCGCATGAAGCTGCCCGCTGTGTTGAAGCAATTGGAAATGGATTTGAGAAAAATGATGCTGCCCTATACTGCTCTTAAGCTGAAGGTAATTGTATTTTTGACTATTTTCATGGGCTTTGTTTTACTTTTGGCTAATGTATGGTATTGTTTTTATACCATATTGGTTCAAAGTGATCGTGTGATAGATATAGAGAGATTTTGTTGTTGTTTGTCTTTGGGGCAGTTGACTGATAAATGATAATTGCACTGGTTTGAGATGGAAAAGTTATGTGCAATGTGCCTCATAGAAGTACTACTTGGATTTTATATACAAATTTTCTCGAGGAAATTGTTATTTAAGATTCATTACAAATGTCTATTTGAAGGAGTGGGACTTTCGTCTTTCACAACTGAAACGAACTGTAGTGAACTAATGTGAATGAATGTTAATATGTGAGAGAAAAGGTAAGTTACAGAACAATTATGAACTGAATTGAACGCACGAAAAAATGAACATACTTTAACTTTTATTATATCCAACCTCTGTTGTCATCTCATTTGAGTTTTCGGGTTGGAAAAACGGTTGTGATGTTGAAAGATTGTAGTTACAAGGATAGCTACCTTATGCGTGGGATTCCACCCATAGTTAATAACATTTTCTGAATGCAAGGGGAAAATCCTTTAAATAGAGAATAACATTCAGGGATGCCATTACAATCTTTAAATTTCCTGAAAAGTTTGGTGACAATACTGTAGTTATGATTATGATATGCCTATATTGAAGAATTAAATTGCTAAGCAACTCCTCATAGATTAATTGCTCTTGCGAAAGCTGACTTTTATGATGAGTTTTATGAAATGTTTGGCTCTCACTGGGTTCTCTTGAAAAATGCAGGAAAAGAAGCGGAACAATTTGAAGGACTTTCTAAATGTTGCTGGACCTATGGGTGTTACCCATTTCCTTATATTGTCAAAAACCCATGCTGCACCTTATTTGAGAGTTGCAAAGACTCCACAAGGTCCAACACTTACATTTAAGATCCATGATTACTCATTAGCTGCTGATGTTGCTCAGTCTCAGTTGCGACCTAGATGTCCTCGGGATCTTTTCAAAAATTCTCCACTGGTTAGTCTTGCAGTGTAGATTTCTACACACTTATGAGTTCTACATATCAATATGTTCTCCAAATAACTTGAGAAAGCTCTATTTTACGAATACTCTAGTAAGCGTGATTGTTAGTCTGCCAAGCATGACCTTCCTGTGGGGTCATGTACTCTTGGATTAATTATATGTGTGATACTTGTGAAATTGATCACAATATATCATTTTAAGAATTGGGCTTTCTTATTGTATCATTGTGTAAGATTTACATCTTTTGATTCTTCCTTCTATTAGGTTGTGTAACTTTGGGTTAGGTTGGATTTCAACCATGGGGAAATCATAACTCTGCGGTTAGTGAAATTGGGCAGTAGGAAGAAAAGGTTTGGGAAACATATGGAGATGATCCATTACTTGATAGCAATTCAGTTTCACAATTTACCTTTTTCACAGTGAATTTTGTTGCTTTCAGATGTCTTTGTTCATTAGGGTAATGCACTAGCCAATTTGCAACAGTGTTTGTCTGAATGGCATCTTCTAATTCTCCTAGGAGGGAGTGATGTGAATAGGAGCAATGAGGGGGGGGGGGGGGAGGATAGGGGTTTGCTAACATCCTGATTTCTCAGCCCCCAAGAAGAGATTGCAGTAGCTTTACAATTACACACCATCCACCTGTGGATACTCGCAGATTACTCATCAACCTTTTAACATTGCAAGTTCCTATAAAATCCAAATCCCTCCACAAATTAACAAAATCTACATTGAAAAACACTTCACCTCCTTCCATTGAAAATTTTGGCTCGTATATAGTGATACATCCCAGTTTAAGTGATTTTTGCGTTGTATGAAACTCCGACAACCTGTGAATTTTTGTGATGTACTACCATTCCTTCTTTCCCAAAATTTATCAGTTATGTTCATGCAAGCTGAAATTTAGCACCCAAACTATGGAAGAAGCATAATTTAGAATGACACAGTAAATGAGATCCTACATCAAAACATTGATGGAATATTAAGAAAGGTTTGTTAAGACACAACAACTTTATTTGGCATGTCAATGACACCATTCAAGATATTTGGTGACGGGGTAATAAGGATACGGACAAAGGAAATTCAGTCAATGTCAAATCAATGGTGGCCAAATGATTGGGTCATGATGAAGTAAAATACAGAATATTCCCTTGTCTTCGGATGAATATTTGATTCTCTCTAGGAGGGATTAAATGTTCTGAAGTTGCTTGTTCATGGACTCATACAGAAAGGAATTTTAAGCTTCTTCTAACTTAATAAAACCTTATATAATGAAGGAATATAAGAAATTAGGTTACACTTTCATATATTGATGCTTAATCCAAGTACCATCAATATTAATCAATGTTCACTGGATGTTTTTATTAGGCTCACATTGATGAAAACATGTGTATTTTTTTTTTATTTTTTTTTTGTAAATTTATGATGAGCATGTTTAAGTAGCATGCCACTTACTGAAAGATAGCTACACGTTCATCTGCATGTGCAGTATGTCATTCATTTATATCCTCATGTTTGTACTAAATCTTGGCAGCTTGTTCTTTCTGGTTTCGGGACTGGTGAGGAACATTTGATGCTAACAACTAGCATGTTTCAGCACATGTTTCCAACTATAGATGTTAACACAGTAAGTGAAACATTTGCGACATTCAAATGCGGTACCTGTTGGACTACCACTTTGGTCTTATTCTATTATTGAAATATTGCAGGTCAAACTATCTCTATGTCAGAGAATAGTATTGCTGAACTATAACAAAGAGACAAAGCTTATAGACTTCCGGCACTATTCGATTAGATTACAACCTGTTGGTGTGTCCCGCAGGATTAGAAAATTTGTGCAGAAGCATGAGGTGCCTGATTTAAGGAATCTGCAAGATGTGAGTGATTTTGTTACAAGGTAATGATCTAACCTGCAATACTTTTAAGGCAGTTGGTTTCTTTTTTGCGAGTTTTTAAGTGTCATTTTCTAGAACTTCGGATTTGATAGATATGTTAGTTCACTCGAGGTACTTCCTTCACTGTCCAAGGTTTTCACATGCAGCTTGCAGTCCTTTTGTTGTATTTGTCCGAAATTAGATATGTGTGAAATGCAGTGTTCTATGACTTCTGCTTACTTGCATTCTCTTTGTTGTCTGGTAGGTCCCAGATGCATGGACCTCTTATGTGCATTGAGGAAGAACTGGAATGTATTTTAACATGCAATATGATTATTTCTAACTATTTCCAACTTATGAATTGAGTAAAAGTTGTAAATATATTTCTTTCAGAGCCCAGCTAAAGGAAGTGAAATTTCTTACGTTTTTCTTGAATCAATAAATTTTTTAATAAATAAAGTTTTAAGGTTACGGTTTTTCTATCCTATGCCCAATGGGCACAAGATAAGTAACAATAATTAATAATATTTTTCACGTTAACCTTCACTTTTTAAGGAAAAGAAATAAAAGAAGATTCTTAACTACTAAAAAGGGAAATTTGGATGCGAATCGCATGTTATATCAACAATTGCCATACAAACTCATTTTTCTCTCTCCTCCTAGAAAGGGGAAATGATTTTTAGAAAAATTCTATTTCCCTGTCCAATGTTTTCGCGGTTAAACCAAGAGGGAATACAAGTGTTTTCTAGTTTTTAGTCTTACGTCCTTCCTTTTATCATCAATGGAAGCAAATGAAAATATACAGTGTCAATCCTTCTCAAATAAAGAAAACAACGGGAGGTAAGCTTACATCACCCCATTTTTATTTTATTTTTGGAGGCAATTCTCAATTTTTTTATTGATGTTTTTCCCTTAGGCTTCAATATGTTTTTTGGTGTATAATTTCATGACATCTAAGTTCTTTATTGGAATGAATATAATTGACCCAAACTGATACTGTAGGTTGGCCCTAACTAACTTAATTGATTTTAATGAGTTTCCTAACTATGGAATTCGTGATGATTTTGGAAAAGAGGTGATTGATTTAAACTATGATTATAGTCAAGTTGCTAATGAATTTGGTAAGGAACCAGTTTGTGATGTGAATATGAATGGAGGAGGAGTTGAAAGTTCTTTTGAACCTTTCATTAGTCAGTGTTTTCTAAGTGAGAAAGAGGTTAATCGTTTATTGTTACTTATCCTATGCACATTGGGCATAGGAAGGAAAAAAAATAAAATAAAACCCAAATAGGGTTTTTTTTTATCCGCCCAGTGGGCATAGGATAAGTAACAATAAATAATAGGCCTCAGCCTCACTAAGAAAACATTGATCAATGAAAGGTTCAAAAAATCTTTTATTTTCTCCTCCATTCACATTCACATAACAAATTGGTTGCTTACTAAATTGAGTAAATTCATTAGCATCTTGACTATCATCATAGTTTTAATCAATCACCTCTTTTCCCAAATCATCACGAATTATATAGTTAGGAAACTCGTTTAAATCAATGAAATTTGTTACTGCCAACCTACATTATCAGTTGTGATTATTCCAATAAAGAATTTAGATATCATAGAATTATACACCAAAAAACATATTAAAGATCAAAGAAAAAAACATCAATAAGAAAATAAGTGTCGCCGCCAAAAAATGAGATGATGTAAGCTTACCTGTTGTTGTTTTCTTCACTTGAGAAGGATTGACACAGTGTATTTTCATCTCCTTCCATTGATGATGAAAGGAAGAACGTAAGATGAAATACTCCATCCGTCTCACTAAAATGTTGTCAAATGCCGAAAAAATTCGTCCCACTAAAATGCTCTCATTTTCCAAAGAAAAATGTGTGAAATGTCTAAACAACCCTAGCTTTCATTCTCACTACCCACCCCTGTGTATTAATATAATCCCCCCAACCAACCCCATTACTATTTTGCTCATTATAATAATCATACACTTGCAATGAGAATTGGGCATTCGCAACCCAAACTTTCTCTCCTTAATTTCCGTGTTTAGTTTGACAACATTTAATGGACCGGAAAGAGTAGAAAGCAGTCATATTCTCTCTTCGCAAAACTTCGGATAGGGAAATAGGGATTTTCCTTAAATTCATTTCCTCTATTTTTAGGAGGAGAGAGGAAAATGAGTTTATATGGCAATTGTTGATATAATGTATGATTTGCATCCAAAATTCCCCTTTTTTAGTAGTTAAGAATCTTCTTTTATTTCCTTTCCTTAGAAAGTGGAGGTTAATGTCAAGAAGCTTATCATTTATTCTTAGGATAGAAAAACCGTTAGTTATTACAATTCTTGAATCCTCGTAAAGGTGATGTTCACCTGTTAGGCATTTAACTTTTGAGTAAATCAATTGATTGATGATAATCATGATCTCAAGACCATATTAGGGTATATCATTCATTCCATTATTTAGTTCAGGCTTCAGCTTCTTATTTAAGTCCCAATGCTCCATAGATTTTGTATATTCATCTCCTTTTCTAAATTGTGCTATTTTGTTATAGGGCTGGATATGGATCTGAAAGTGAAGCCGATGATGAAGCAGCCACCGTAAGCCTTGCGAGTGATCTTGGCAGAGTCAACCGGGCTTCTACAAAAAGTGCGGTCAAACTTCAAGAGATTGGACCTAGGATGACACTTGAACTTACCCAAATTGAGGAAGGATTATGTTCTGGTCAATTGCTCTTCAGTATTTATGGTATGTGCATCATATCTCTAATGATTCCGCTTCCTCTCTTTTTTTAATCCTATGTTGCATAAATAAGTTTCAAATTAAGGTGTTTCTTTGTTTGGTCATTCTCAATTTCTTATTGTATCATTCATGCAAAAGGAAGAAAATAAACATGTGGGGAGAAAAAAACCTACCATTCAATCACCTGAGGATAGAGATCCTTGAATGAGGCTGATTCCTTGAAACATTTGTTAGGGTTATAAGAGTGTGTTATTTTATTAATTACACCCGCATTATCACATGATTGTATTTGCTAACCTTGAGCACTTGATTTGTTGGGTGCTCTCTTGCCTTTTTTATTTTATTGTTTGATGTTGGCTTAAATTTTCTCACTATACCATCTTTTTTCAGGAAAAACTGGTAATAAGAAATCAGAAGATAGAATGGATGAAGGAGAAGAGGAAGAGGACGAGGAAGATGGTGAAGAGGAGGAAGGAGAAGGTGAAGGTGAAAGTGGGGAGGAGGAGGAGGAAGACGAAGACAATGAAGAAGACGAAGAATAGTCTGCTGCTAACTTAAATCAACAGGCACTTTACAAGTCAGAGTTGTGGGTTACGAGGCCCCCACCCACAAATGATTGAACTTAGGTGTAGGTGAACTAGTAGGGAAATACAGATGTTGTATATTTTGGCAGCTGCCGCATTTTTGAGTATGTTTATATTGAGAACTAGGGAGCGTAACATACAGTTCTGGCAAAAACCAGTTCATGTTTGCTTTTCGAAATTTTATAGCTGGAACTCACTAAGGAGAAAGTTTGTTCATCTGAGTTTGGATCTTTGAAAAATAGCAGCTTTCTGTTTTTTAACAGAAGTGGGTTATATGCCAAATGTGTATGTATTACATGAATGGAGCACAGGGAATTTCATATGTCATCATAATTACTTATCATGATTCATCATACTCACAGATTGGGTTCTCACTTTTCACTCAACTGTGGGTTATGTATTTTTCATTTGTCTTTGATTTGTAGGTTTAGGCGATTATTCCCATGTGAGATGTGATATGATGTTATTGCAAAATGAAGAACCTTTGTGAGCTGTAAAAACATGAAGAGTCTTGCATATTAAACTTATGACACTCGAATTTTTTGTCATTTCCTTTACACGTCTGAACTCTGAAGTCTGGTGCGTGCATGCAAAGGTTGCAGTCTAGTATGCAAGGAGTTTACTGATTCCCAAAAATGTATATACATACTGAACTGTTACTAAGGCTATGTTCTCCTCACCTTATTTTAGCTTATATTTAGTTCAGTTCAGTTCCGTTCAGTTCCGATCAGTTCAGTTCAGTTCAGTTCTAATAAGTTCAGTTCAGTTCAGTGTA
>BSSO01004389.1:0-14623 GCA_030267885.1 Mesembryanthemum crystallinum | reverse complement strand
ACCCATAGTCAACGCGGGATAGCCAAGCCAGTCCACCGCCTTAACCTTCATGTGTCCACCACCCCGCCTGTACCCCGTTCCCATGTGCAGGCTTTGTGTGACCCAGACTGGCGTGCATCCATGCAGGCTGAATACGATGTTTTGATTAAAAACGGAACCTGGGTCCTGGAGCCTCGCCCCCCGGGGGTGAACGTGGTTCGTTCCATGTGGCTATTCAAGGACAAGTTTCACTCCAACGGCACCCTTGAGCGCCACAAGGCTGGGGTGGTTGCCAACGGCAAGAGTCAACGTCCTGGCATTGGCTGCGATGAGACGTTTAGTCTTGTGGTCAAACCGGCCACCATCCGCACCGTCCTTAGCCTTGGTCTTTCGTGCTCTCGGCCTATCCATCAACTAGATGTCAAGAATGCATTTCTCCATGGCCACCTTGAGGAGAATGTCTACATGCACTAGCCACCAGGGTCCGTCAACCCTGATCGCCCGGATCATGTTTGCCGACTTCAAAAGTCGTTATATGGCCTGAAACAGGCTCCTAGGGCCTGGTGTCGGCGTTTTGCGACTTATGTGACTCAGATCGGTTTTTTCCGACACTGTGATAACCCAAATATTTCTACATTATTTATTAATTATTTAAAAGGATTATTTGAAGTTATTATCGTTTAATTATACGATAATTCTCCTTTATGGAGTTTATTTAAATTATTTGATTTATTTGAATTATGAGGTTTAATAATAAATATTAAATTCATATAATTAATTCTCTAAAGAAATTGAGAATTATGTTGTTTAATTATTTAAAATGGGTTTTATTGGATTAAAAGGGCTTAATCCTTATTTTAATTAAATTGGGCTTTAAAACCCGATTAGCTTAAGGAGATGATAGGACTAGAGAGTATGGGCCTTAGGATTGGGCTTAGGTGAACTAGGGAAGCCCTATTCAACCCCAATTCCTATATAAGGAACCCATGGGTTCATTATTCCCCTTACAACTCTCTAAACTCTCTCTCTCGGTATTTCACTTTCTCTCTCTAGAATTCCCCTCTCCCTCTCCTTAGCTGAGTTTCTTGGCCATGTGGGGCCAAGGTGGGCAGCCATGGTCGCCGGAGAAGGGCGGCACCGCCTTCCCCTTCTCTCTCTTCTTTTTCTCTCTCTTCTCTTTCTTTCTTTCTTCTTCTCTCTCTCCCTCACGTCTTTTTCTCTCTCCAGCCCGCGCAGGACTGCTGCGACGTGGCCGGGCGGCGCCACCCCTGGCGTCACCGGCGGCGTCCGTCGCCGGCCAGGCGACCGCCTGGGGGGTGGGCCCCGCCACGGCCCTCTCTCTCNCGGTCGTGGCGCCAGGTGGCGGCCGCCGGTCACCCAGCCGTGGTGGTGGCTGGTGGTGGTGGTGATTGTTGGTGTTTTGCTTTTCTTGATTCCCAAGTTAGGGTTTTGGTTTTTGAAAATTAATTGTTTTGATTTTATTTTCAATAAAGATTTCATAAATTTTCCAGAATTTCTCTCTCCAATTCGAGGGAAATTCGTCAGAGAGAAAAAATCTCTCTCCGAGCCCCATCTAATCCGACCACGCTAACAGCCTCGGGGGCAGTCGGAGGGGCTACTCCCCGGTCCGCCCCGGGGGCAGTCTCCGTTTTGCAGGTTGTTGACCGCCGACTGCAGGCCGTCGGTCAGCTCTCCGGCCTTCTTAGAGTAGCGAGGATCGACGGAAGATCGAGACCATCCATGTTCCCTCCGATCATCCGTGGTCACCCCCCAAAAAGAGCTCGAAACACTTAGTAATGAGAGTTGTACGATGGCTGTTATTCACATTATCATTTGTGCATATTTTGCTATCTTACTATTATTTAAGTTCTAGTTCCAACAAGAAAAAATGTAAAATAAAAAACTATAAGATATTTGTTAAACTTTTCTTATTAAAAATTTACTATACATGGACCCCCACTACTTAAAATTATTATGTAAAAAGATTATGTTTAGTTGAGAAAATAAAATGAGGCCGTGTGTAGCACGAGGTATCAGCTAGTATTATTAAATATTTTGACTATTAATCCCCAACAAGGCATGCTAACTAACTACTCTAGGCCCAATGCATTCGTATTGGGGTCTAAATCTACAGGTTTTATTTCTAGTGAGTACTAGAAACCTTTCCTAGAAGATGTGCATTTCACTTCCTTTGATGTTAGAAACAGTGGACCAGGTTTTGGTTTTGTGATATTGTACTGAATCGTTATATCTCTTTTGTAATTAATAAAATTTTAAATTAATTCAAAAAAATATCCTACATATATTTTACTCGTAGGTGATTTCTTAAAAGTTCATTTTCATATTATGAAATTGTATACACCCCTTAGATGTATGAGTGCTTATGGATATATGATAATTAGTCCAAAGACAAAAAGAGAGAGAATTCGGCTAGACTTATAGTATAATGAACACCTAACTTTAAGGGGTGAGTTACATCATCTCACATAAAATTAAAACATTCTAATTGTCCATCATGTATCAAATTGAAAGATAGTGGGGTTTATTAGCAAATTGAAAACTCAATCCTTTATTATTCACTTTGAAAGGTAGTTATATGAAACCAAACTTAGATAAAAATATATGTAGAGAGATGCTTCATTAGAGAGAGATGAGGGGAGATACTTTTACATTGTTGAAACTGTCTTCTATTCAGAGATAATGCCGGCGGATGAAACTTTAGATCTTTGTTTTACAAGGTAGCACAATCTTTCCTCCACATGTCTCTCTCTCCCAATCCCTATTGCACTCATATAGTCCTGTCCTTAGCCCCTTCTTATACTCTATGGTAGTGTCTCATTCTCTTTTCTTTTATTTGTAAAGCCACATAATATCATTCTACATTCCACATTAGAGAGAAAGAGAAAGAAAGAGAATGGGAATTTGGCCAAGTAAGGAACCCCCACCGCCTATGGTGTTGGTGCCACCTCTCTTCGATTTTCCACCACTAAGCGCTCGAACCAGGTTTCCATGTTGAAAATGTTTCTATGCAATATTTTTTTTGTATATTTTCTTGTGTTTTATTTTTCCATGGCCAATATGTTTTCTTCTTCTTACTTAATTGTTGTCTAATCTTAAGTACTCCTGGAGTTAATCTTTAGCGGATTTAACAATTGTCTTTTCAATCGGCACCGCATGACGAATGTTATATTATGAGTCATTTTGTTGAAATGGATAAATTATTTGAGCACTTGAATGTTATTAGATCAAAAATTAACGAATTTGATGAGTAATTCAAATGTATTTGAGTTGGATGATTGGCATAGTCTTTTAACTCTAAACATTGTTACTAAAATGATTCCACAATGTGGAAATAGGTTATTTTATTTGATGCAATATGCACTAATGTTTAAAAGTCGACAAAGTGATTAGAAATATTAAAATATACTTACTTGTGGGTTTTTAAATGTTGAGTAGAGAGGTGAATTGAGTGGTATTTTTTTTTTAAAGATTTCTATACATAAGGAATATTTGGATCGTGGTTAATTGTATGAGGAGTGAGTAAAAGGGATTGAGAAAAGTGGAGCTTATGGTTGTGAGGAAGGGTAATAGTTATAATTACGACTGTAATAGTAATAGTTCCTATATTCCCTTAGGGTAAGATTTTACTCCCATATGGGGTTAATGTTTTATTTTTCCTCTTCCTCTTTCCTCCCCCAAGTCCTAACACCCATCAGAACGCCACGCACCCATCCAATACCCAATAATTTTGCCATCTAATTAATTCTATGATATTACTATCTATCCCCAATCTAGAAATTTTTCTTAAAATAGGGTTGGTTAACAAACTAATTTTAGAATTAGGTCGGGTTAGGAAATATTTATAGAGATGGTATCCATGGAGCATTGTTTTTAACCAACCCAATTCTAACATAAAATTCACCAATCTAAGCACACCGTAAAAGGCACTACTTTTTTTCCCCTCCATTGCATTGTTTTTTTCACAAGCTATGACAATGTAAAATTTTATATCTTCTCCCCTCCATTTCCCTTACTAAAACTCCCAGATAAGGTAATTCCAATATTTATATTCTCTTCATCTTGCGTTAGCTCATTTCCTCTTATTATTATTATTTTTTGATGATTTTTATAAAAAGATAAACAACTAAGGTAATTACTTAGAGAGTCTTTTAATGGAATATTTGAAGGTTTGGTTACACCCACAAAAAATTTGGACTAGATAGGATATTTAATAAGCTACCTAGTTTGCTTCTCCAAGGTAAAGCAACACTTTAACCTTATAAAATGAATGAAGATTGCCTATAATACATAATCAATTTTAAAATGAATTCTCCATCACCTTTAAAGCTTGAATGAATGAGAGATTATCCCGCAAACTATATATATTTGAAAAATTAGTTGTGAATAATCCCAACCTTATACGGGTTGCAGATAATAATCCCACATTTTGAATTGGAAAAATTTCATTTTGGTGCCCTGAAGTATAGTGTAATATTAAACTGGTGACCTCAATTTTAACTACTCCCATTTTGGTGACCTAAGATCTGAAAATAAGTTTCACTCTAATACTTGCCTCTGCCTCCGTTACTTTTTCTGTCAATTTCCTGACGTGGTATATTTCATTAAGGCAACCAGTTAGTTTACAATGACCGTTATAGTAATTTTGCCTATAAAAACTAACATTTTATAGCTTGAAACAATAATCACTTTGACAATTTTATCCGTTAAGTGAGGGAAATAGAGTAACTACAACTTCATTTGTTCATTAAATAAAAGAATATGTCTTCTACCATATGCCATGTCAGCAAAACTGACGGAAAAAGTAACGGAGTCGGATGTAAGAACTAAAGTGAATTTTTTTGTCAGATCTCAGGTCACCAAAATGAGAATAGTTAAAATTGAGGTCACCAGTTTAATATTGCAATATACGTCAGGGCACCAAAATGGAATTTTTCCTTTTGAATTTGCGCAGAATAATATCATCTTTTCACATAGCTGCACGGAATAAACGCTAACTGGAGGTATTTACTTTTCTTTTAACAAATGAATTTTCCTTTTCTATTTTACATTCTTTTAGTTATGAACTTACAATATGGCCCTCCACTTAACCCACCATTACCCCATATTAACCTCACCCTACAACAACCACCCACTTAACCCCAAGCGCCATTCCCAGCCATCACCCAGCCACCTTCCTCCCCTGTTATGACCAAGCCTCCACCCCATATCATTCTCCTCGAGAACCAAACATGGTAAGCCATCCATTCTCGAATTTAGGACGCGCTTAGGTTTCCGTATAAGGAGGACCATCCAAGGAGGACGGCATTCCCGTCGCAATTGTCTTGCATTTGATAACCATGACGTTGTAGTCAGTATAAATTGGAGCGGACCAATATGCTATAGATGGGGTGGTGACGAGGTGGTAGATGGGAACAAAGTAAGAGAGTTTGTGGTGGGGTGGGACGAAGGTGTAGTCATTCTCTCTCTCTTCAAAAACTCCGGCGCCAGAGCAAAATTGGCGGATACGAAATTCTTCAATAAGGACCAATTTGACGATGGCTTTACTGAAGAAGTCGACAAATCAGTCGCCACCAGTTCAACTCAACCTCCCAAACCTTACAATCTTACCTCGCCGCAACCGCAATCGATCATTGTCGACGCCGCTATTGATGTCAGCTATGCAACCCCTCATGAGCTTTGTCAGCAATATTCCGACCTCCTCCTGATACCAACGGTTTGACTTTTAGGGGCTAGTGGGTGGATTTGCTAGTGGCGATTGATTTGCAGTGAGTGGTTGGAATTTTGAAGGATGGAGTTGAATTGCGTGGGGATGGAGTTAAATTACAGGGGAAGGGAAGTGCATGAGGTGGAGAAGATGACAAAAGAGAGGGGAGGGTGGCCGTGGGTGGTGGTGGTGATAAGAGAAGAGAGAATTTATTAAATGAAGGGTAAAAGTGTTTATTTTTAACTTTTTTTTTGTCCTACATAAGCACTTTTCTTTATTTGTGAAGTAAAGGGACATAATGGTAATTTTAAAATTAAAAGAATGTAAAATAAAAAGGAAAATTCATTTGTTAACAGAATATCTAACACCGTTGTGTAGGGTGCATTTCGGGCAACTATGTGAAAATATGGGATTATTCTATGCAAATTCAAAAGGTAGGATTATTATCTATATAACCCGTGTAAAGTTGGGATTTTTTTCAACAAATTTTCCTATATATTTTTATGCCTATTTGATTTTTGTCTCTTGAATTCCTTCTCTCATCATGATTGATTCAACTAGAAGAATGGAACTAATCACACAACTCTTAGCTCAAAAACAAATGCAATGCGATGAACATACAATTAATACTCCCTCCGTCCATCTCAAATGTTGTCAAAGAAAATTTGCACGGAAATTAAGAATGAAAAAAGTAGGGGTTTTTCTTCCAAATTTTCCAATTGGAGATAAACATTTAAATATAGATAGTGGGTAGAGAGAGATAGATAGAGAATAGAGAAAGGGTGAGGGAAAATAAATTAATTTTAAATTGGGAAGTGGATTTGTTGTTGAATTTTTTATATTATTTGGTTTATAGTGGAGGGATATTATTGGAAAGTATGTGGGATAAAATTGGTTTGACAACATTTGAGATGGACAAATATTTTGGGTGTTTTGTCAACATTTGAGATGGATGGAGGGAGTATAAAACCTCGTTGTTGAAGAGCGGGACCTTTCTTCAATTTTAGAATCATTAGTAAATCCAATTTTAGAATCATTAGTAAATCCAATTTTAGAACAGATACACTATTCTACTGTTTAAAACGCAGGCTATGTTTGGCAAATTAGCTTTAGATGTGAGTTGTACGTGCAAGCTTTACCTGTGAGCTTTTGGGTGAAAGCTTTCTTTGATAATTTCACATTTGGAGCTTTTGGGAGATTTTGAACCCTTCCCAAATGCTAAAGCTCTTACAAAAGCTGCTACATCCAAATAAAGTTTTTGAGAGTTTTTATTGTCCCGAAAAGCTAAAGCTCCTCCAAAAGCTCCCAAAAGTTGTGTGCCAAACAAAAACTCAATTTATCATAATGCCTTATTTGAGTCGTGTTTATGGGCGAAATACTAAATGCTGGTTTGTTAAAAGAGAATCAATAATTCCAATAAGCGAAAGCTACAATTTAAAACCCCCATTCATTTAATTTATTTTCATAATGCCAGTCTCTTCCCCTTGGTTCTTTGTTTTTTTCCACCTTCCTTTCTAAGTGTACTGAATATATTTTTCCCAAAGTACATGAGCCCTCAGAGATTCAAGAGACACAAACAAACCTAATAGAAGATAATATGTGTCCCATCAAGAAACCGGGTGTGAGCCTGAGCATATAATTAATTAAGAAATAGAGAAATCTGGACACGTCATCGATGCTTAAGCTTTTAGATATGTTAAAAACTAAGAAGAAGTACCAACATAATTTCTCATTTTTCTTGAACGGATAAAAACTATTAATGATTTCGAAGACACATATCCTGTACTATTAATGATTTCGATCCCGTTTTTCATTTTTGGGAATTTCACACCTTTATATTTTAGCTAAAAAAGATTTGTTTTCTCATTGACGTACAAGGGCGACATTAACATTTATTTGCTAGTTTTCATGGGTAACAATTTGTAAAACAATTACAGTGACAAAAAATTGTTTCAAGCATTTTTTTTTTAATAAGTTAAGCAATAGTATTCCCAATGAAGTTAACAATTACTAAATTACTAACATATACTCCATCATGATTTCAACTTTTGATAAACATATACTAGTTGTACAATAGTAACGTTAATATATACTTCCATCAGGTGATGCTTTTGTAAGTTTCATTGTGCAATATACACAATAGTTAAAAAAAGTATAAATAAATAAGTAGTATGCAAGAAAAACAAAAATTCAGGTGAAGCATTTGTGCTTGTCTAGTATGTCTCTAATTTTATTAGAAACGAAAACTGGATCGGATTATCCAGTGATCCAACCCGGAAAATCGAAGATCCGTAAAATCAGATTTCCGGTTTAAACCGGATCGGATACGGGTCACATTTTTGGCAATCCGGAAAAACGGATATCCGGATTTCGGATCAAAACCAGATCGGATATCTGGATTGCTCACCCCTAAGTGAGATAGGGTCAGCTTGCCTTAATCCTCTAGCCCCTTTGAAATACCCATGAGCTTCCCATTGATGTTGAGAGAGAATGAGGTGGTAGAAACACACATCATCACCCATTTAATGAATAAAGGAGGGAAGTGAAAGCCATCAAGCATTTCCTTCACAAATTGCCAAGAGATAGAGACATAAGCTTTTTTTTTTATTTTATTTTTAAATCCACCTTCATTAATTAGACACCTAGGAGATGCATGCTACGATAATATAGCCTTATAAGATCTTGGCTAATCATAATATTATGACAAATAGCTCTATCTTTCACAAAAGCACCTTGATTCTCACTAACAACATAAGGAAGTACCATAGCAAGTCTAGTGCATAGCAATCTAGAGATGCAATTGTAAAGTGTGTTGCAACATGCTATAGGTCTATAATCACCTGGAGTTTTAGGCCGAGGAACTTTAGGCACCAGATGGATAACTGTAGAGTTAAGCTCCTTAAGTAACTTTCCAGTTTCGAAAACACCTTGAATAGCAGCAACAATATCACCTCCAATAATACCCCAACTAGACTTGAAAAACCCAGTGGAGAAACCATCTGAACTAGGGCTCTTAGAGTCAGGTATGGAACATAGAGCTTGCTTGATTTCCAAATGCAAGAATGGATTGAGCAATAAAGTTGATCTTTAGAATTCAAAAGCTATGTAAACACATTCTTCAGATGAAGAGGTGGTATGAGCAGGAGAGCCAAGCATATTCTAAAAGAAGTTAACAAATTGATCAACCACATCTTTATAATCAGTAATAACATCACCATCGGTATTCTCAATCTAAGAGATTCTAGCCCTGTGTTGCCTTTGCTTAATAATGTATGAAAATACTTAGTATTTCCATCACCAAAAGAAATCCAGTCATCCTTTGCTTTTTTACTAAGAAAACTTTCATAAGCAGCTTGCATCTTCTTGTGTACAGTGAGGAGCTCATTCTCTTTATTCTATATATCAGTGTCAAGGGGGTTGCTTTCAGTGGCGGATCCAGAAATTTTTTTAACTGGGGGCACTATATAATTAGCAAAATGTAAAATAAATTTAATTAAATTTTTAAAAAGTAATAACGAGATACATTCAATAATTATTCGTTAATCTATTACATTTTTATTAATGTCTTTGGCAAGAGCTTTGTTTTAATAAAAATCCTAAGTTCAACAACAAATCAACCGATTGAAAACCAACACAAATATGACACGAGCCGACCTATTTGACGACCCTATATTCAAGAACAAATCAATTTATTCGACTACAATTACCTAATTAAGAACATATATTAATATTCAACCATAATATCAAAACTAACTTAACTACTTCAACAATTTAACAAAAATATCAAACTTTATCTTTATCTAAAACCAAATTAATTAAAACATTAACTAGCTAATATAAAATTATGTTCTTTAGTAAATTCAGTAAGAAACTACATCAAAGCCTCATGTCATGGATCATTGTCCCATGATTTTAACAGATGTTCATTGGTGAGTGAGGGACTTGAAGCTTTATTTCCTCGCACCACTTTTCGTTATTGATTTACTCATGGTACTTAATGTCACTCACGCTTTTGCCATGTACTATTTAAAATATTTTTTGTTTATGCATGGGCTGATGGGTTTTCAGTGTGGCTTGGTTTTTGGGCTGATGGGATTTTCAATAACTGACCAGGGCACTAGATTATTTGGGCTGGGGGCACTGCTTAAGGCCCTTGCTTTATTAGCTATCCAGCAACTAGCTTACTGGGGGCCCATCCCCCCACAAGCTATTGCATAGATCCGCCCCTGGTTGCTTTGAAGAGCATTCTGAATCTGAAGTTCCATTTGAGAACTATGAACTCTAACTCGAATAACAAAGTATTGTTGCTTATTGAGTTTAGCAAGACCATAAGTGACCTTCTTCAATTTCCTCATATTTTAGTGCTAGAGCATGGGGACTACCATTGATCTTCAACCACCTTCTGAAAGTCAGGGGAAAGAGCCCATATATCATAGTTTTTAAAGTAGCATTTACCAATATCAGGAGTATCAATAAATTCCACAAGAAGGGTAAAATTCCTTCAGGCAAGATTCTAAGATGAGAAGTAGGGAAAGCAAGGATCCGTTCATCATTTACGGCCCTATCAATTCTAAAGAAAACTCCTTGCCCATTTTCCCTCTTATTACTACAAGTAAATGAGTTACCCACACAATGAAGAGAGCTTAGATGACAATCCTTCAGACAATACTTAAAATCAACAACTTCATCCTAAGAGATAGGTCTTCCACCAATTTTATCATCCGAAGTTAGAACAATGTTAAAGTACCCCATAAGAAGCCAAGTGAGGGAACAATGAGTTGCTAATGCTCTATGATCATTCTAGAAGCCAATCTTTCAGCCTCATCATTAGAACCATAGACATATGTATGATTAAAGGTGCAACCAGAAGCTCTATGAGTGATAAGAGAATGGACAAACTGATCTGAAGATTTCAAAATATTCACAGAGCACATATGTTGTTTCCACATCACCGAAACTCTCTCTTTAGGAGAGTTATTGTAATAGACATAACAATTCCAGCCATCGCAAATTTTTTTGTAATAGTTCTCAAAAACATTTTCTCTCACTTTTGTTTCTATCAAACCTACTAAAACAAGGTTATTCTGCAGATTGATGAGACATCTCTCTGCTTATTTTGGCCATTAAGTCCTCTCAAATTCCACATAGCAATTCTATCTAATCCCATCCACAAAAGAAGGGTTTGGAAGCACAATATCTGCTACCTCACCATGCGTAGTCTAAACTGAAGCTTCATTCAAAACAGTAAATACATTATGGATTGGAACACTGGTACTTGCTGTGTGCGTTTTGGCACTAGTCTTATTAGGACTTCGCCATTGATTCTCACTAATTTTCTCTTTCCGAGAGGATTTCTCTTCACGCATGTTCTACACATCAGTGATTTCTCTTGCCAAAGCTTTTTATGCTTTTTTCTACAATTTATCTCCTCATGACCAAAACCATTGCAGAAAGCACATTGCACTGCTTTGATCTCTACAGAAGTCACAATATTTACATAAGCTCCCCGTCATCTCCTCAGGGACCCTAGCTCCCTTGAATCTCTCTGCATCAAAAGAATCTGTTGTTGTAGCTTGGCACAGTAATTGCCTATAGAAACCCAAGAAGGCTTGTGTAACCCCTTCATAGCCCCTTTAAGCCTCTCCATTCATATCCTTAATGCCGCCAATTTTGCCTTGTGTTTTCGTCTCTACTATTTTGCATGAAAGTACTCTTCATTCTCATCATTCAACTGTATATCATTGATTTTTGCTTTTTGCCTTAAAGCACTTTGCTTTGCCTTCTTGTATTTCAGATAAGTTGCAAACTTGTTCCTTTCCTCCTCTTGCAAAGAGCATTTATGTGGATCATAATGTAGAGCTTTCTGCACTACTTCCCACTCACCTAGACCAGCTGCTCTTCTCTCAGTTAGAGAGCTAAATTTTTCTTAATGCAGCTTCTTCTAGTGTGGCTTCAATGTCTTATGTTTTTCAAATACTCTAAACATTTTAAATCTATTTATAGGTTCCATCCATACCTGTTTTACAACATCAATTAGATTGAGACCAGCAATTTTAGTATTCCTGGGGGTATCCATCTCAATTCTAGCAATACAGGGAGAGTGATCTAAGACACTAGGGGCTAAGAACTTTGCTGCAATAGGAGGGCCATTAACCATCCAGATCTTGTTCCACATCAATCTATCTAGCTTGCACTGCACTCTGTCATTGCATTTTGATTGTTAGACCATGTAAAAGAAAAAGCAATACCAGGGTCATCCACCAATCCAGCACATTGTACACAATCCGCAGAAGTCTATAATGTCTTGAATGCAAGGGGCTACAATAGATTACCTTTCCTTCACAGTAAGTGTTACATTAAAATAACCCAATACTAACATAATAAAGGGACAGTTACACCATCTCTTTATATCTCTCCAAAGCTCATTCCTCTCCTAATTATCATTGCTAGCATATACAAACACCATCCTACAGGTATATAGTAATTCAACAAAATGGGCCTCACATAGCATTGCCTGAGCAGAAGAGTCACAAATCTTCATCTTCACATTATTGACTGGATTCTAAAGGACAAAAACTCTACCATTATAATGGTGAGCATGGTTTGTTGCCAGCTGATATATCTTACAGAGTTTCATCAACTTATCAATATTACTTTCTTTTATTTTGGTCCCCAAAAGACCACCAATATCCACCTTATTCCTGGTCATAGAAGACCTAATTTCTTGCACCTTGTTAGGGACATAACATCCCTTTATATTCCAACTTGAAACAATCATTTCAGGGGGGTATTCATCACCAGAGTCATCATCTCCGAGCATAACCTCACCCATAAGCTGGAAAAAGGACTTAACTGCACTTTGTTACTCACCACAGAACCACCTTGATCTACTCCACTCTTTGTTGGAGCAGAGATTGTCTTCTTCTTATGAAATACATGTTTGGTTGGTACAAACATAAACCCATGGTCCATAACCACCTCTCCCTTCTTAGTTTCAAGAGCCACCTAGTGTTGTAAGGCCTCAGTCACCTTACTCTCTTCCTTTTTTTCTCCGCATTCAATGTTGTTTCTACTGCTTGATGTGCCTCCTCTTCAGCTACAACATCATTAGCTACTTTCTCACCTTCCTTTGGTGGTTGCTCCCCTTTTTTCCGTTTTCATTTGCATCTTTCTTCTAGATGTCCCAATTGATGGCAATGCTTACAATAAAATGGGATCCATTCATAAATCACTTTTTGCATCAACTTAACCCCCAAAGGAGTTGTAATAGGGATGACAATTTTAAGATTACTAGAGACATACATCAACCTCTATTAGTGCCCATCCATATGACACTTTCTCTTTACATGATGTCCATCTATCTGCTATTATAGGAGTAACAATCTTGCTATCCAACTTGCTAAGCCCCTGGGTTGACCACAAAATCAACATCTAGTGAGGGAAATTTAACCCATAGAGGGACCTTGGTGACATCCTCTTTCTCAATGCAGAAAGCAAGTGTTCAGGATTTAAGAAGGAAAGTTCTACCCCTAATAACCCAAGGACGCACCTTCAAAATAGCCTCCATATCAGTATCATTATCCAACCTTAGGAAATACCATCCCTTATTGCGAGGTAGAACCTAAGGGGAAGCTACATGAGCCCATTTCTTGGCAATGAAATCCTTCACAGTACTCATATTAGGATTACTCCTAACCACAAACTCCACCATGGTATGGTGCGAGTGATTGGTTTTCAAGATCATCCATCTTAAAACAAACTTCCTCAGAATCACATGGAATATATTCTAATTTCATCCCCTAGTATGGGTTTTTGTTGTTAGCATACAAGCTACGCCAATGATTTGCAGCTTTAACATGAAGTGGTTCATTATTAGCAACATTTTCATTAGGTATGATAGGTTTATCCAATTCAGGTCCCCTTTGATCATCCCCAATTACAGATTCCACCACAATATCACCATCAGAAGAGAACCCTAGCTTCTCCAATTCATCATTAACAATACAAGAAATAGGATTAGGGTTACCTGGAGCCGCATTCATCGAGAATTGAGGACCAAGAAAATCCCCTAATTGCAAAGGCAGTTTTGACCCATATTTTTGGGTTTCTCCCAACATCTTCGAACCACCACCATTTGCTACAATCAGCCCCTCAATCGATGCGTTAGCCGGAGCTCGTTTCTTTGGGGGATGGCCTCGTTTCTTCATGGCGGAAAATCAATCAAGAACACAACAAACTCAGTCTTGAGGGAGGGAGGGAGGGGGAGAGAGAGAGAGAGAGAGAGAGAGAGTTTTACCAAACCAAGCCCGCCTTTTCTTTTTCTATATCTATTGTCTCTTATCTAACATACATATTTTCCGAAGTATATAAGGCACTTACAAAAATATATTTTCCATGACATTTCAATGGTAGTATCTTTTTTTATGAACTTCAATAATTTATCACATCTTGATTTGCAATTAGGGGCGAATCTAGGAGGCGGGCTGGCGTAGGCGGGGCCCCCAACCCAGCAAACCTTCTTTTTACTATTCCATTCTATCCCGAAGAGCTAATGAATAAGTAATCAATTGTCTAATCTATAAATATTATCTATTATTGCTGTAGTGATCATGGCAATGGATGTAAAGTGCAGCCCATCAAATCATTTAAGCCTGGAGTTTGAATCTTTCTCTTTTGTTTAATTTTTTTTCTCCTAATTCTCCACCAGTTCACGTGCCTATTGGTTTCTATTCCCCTCAATTTTTATTGACACTAAACCAAAATTTTGAGTGTACCCACTTGTTAGAAGGGAAAAAATGGTGCTTATATTTTATTTTATTTTTTTAAAAAAATATCTCACGTTATCATATATATCATAATATTCTACCAAAGATCCCCTTTTCGAAATAATCATAAATTATAACATATTGTCTTGTATGT
>BSSO01004388.1:0-14624 GCA_030267885.1 Mesembryanthemum crystallinum | reverse complement strand
GACTCAGACATTATTTTAAATGAAAATGAACTACAATTAAAAAAAATAATAAATAAATTAAAATAAAACCAAATACCCCCTCTATTCCAATTTGTTTGTTAGGTTAGACTTTTGAACAGTTCTATGATGAACTTTGACCACTATTTTCTATCATCACATATTAGAAAAAAAAAATATAAAACTGTAATGTTATGAATTAAAGTATATATTGAGAGAAATCTAAGTAATCTAACTATACAAGTTTTATTTTTTAGATCAATATATTTTTCATCCAATAAAGGGTCAAAATTTAGTACTTATAACCATAAATAGTCAAAACCTTTCAAACAAAATGGGATAGAGAGAGTAGTAAATAAAAATAGAAGTACGTAATAACCTCCATATAATAAAAATAATATATTTTATTATATATATTAAAAAAAGACTATGTATTGTTCCGTGCACATATTAAAACCAGCTTATTTTTAATCCAATCAAGGGTCAAAATTAATAATCCATGTATCGCACAAGAGAATCTTACATTGTATTAAAAGGGAGAATATGAATTGTACGTTGCCACGTATTACACTATCATTGGTTGACAATTAGAGGATAAATATGTCAATTTACTTGGTCTAAGCCAATGCAACAAAAAAATAAATTGAAAACAGAGCTCTTTAATAGCTATTGTAATAAATAGATTCCATCTAAAATATTTATATATATCTTCAACTGTATCGTGAATTTTGTAAGAGATAAGTTAGTGATGAAGAAAGTTATATAAAGTTCGAATGGTTACTAATAAGCCTCTACTTTAATGACTAAATTCTCGAAAAGGAAATTATGTCAACAAAGTTATATTTGAGACGATTTGAATATGATGATAACAAAAGTGTCCAATAATGAAAAGAATACTCAATTTTGTTATTTTTTTTTTCATTTAAATTATTGATCTTTACCTTCTTCACCTAATTGTAACTCGTTTATCAAATGAACATCACTATATTAGTTCATTATTGATATCAGATGACATTATACCCTTGACTAGCTAAATAACATGACATTATATTCAAATAAATGACAAACCCTATAAATTAAAGGTTACGACTTTTATATAGTAGTGGATCTACAAATATCTTCAAGTGGGTTTCGGTTTATAAAATTTGAGATATTTACTACAAATATTTTTTTTTTCCTGAATTAACCATATAAAAAAATGGGGGACAATCCAAGTGGTGCCTAGGCATCCACTTAAACCCCCTCCGTCCGCCATTAGACATATTAATATATCATGGAAAATAAATCATGATGTTATAAATTTAAATAAATATAAAAGATTATCAAATATAGTTCTACCCATGCATCGCATGGGAGAATATACTAGTTATATATATAAAAGTGAACCATGCGAATTTTGGGCTTGACACGTGGGCAGCCACGTTACGCATCTACATCATCTCTACACTTACCACATCATCATCTCTTGGCATGTCATCTTGCATTAACACTAATATTTTATTTTGATTTAATACATGTGTTAATCAAATTACTCTTTTGATTTATGGTGATCAATGTAATGTTATTAAGTGGTGATCAATGTAATGTTATTAAATGGTGATTAATGTGTTGTTATTAAGTTTATTTGAGCTTCTTTTACATATGATTAAATGGTAGTGCATGCATGTATTTGATTTCAATGAATTTGGACATTCCATTTTGCATCAAATTGGAAAACTGTAATTCTAATTTGATGGGTTATATGATTCATGCTATGCACATACATAATTTACTACTTTTATATGATTCATGTTATGCACATACATAATTCTAATTTGATGGGTTAAAAAAAAATACCACTTTTATATAAGTTATTATCTACGTATAAATAAATTTTGACGTGTAAGCGCATTCACTTTATCATCATGTTCCACATTCATGCCATGTCATACTAATCTTTAAGTTTGATTTAATGCACATTATTAATGAATGCCTTTTCAATGTACTTGAACAATACATATTATATAGAGAATTAATTAGTTCAAACTCAATACTTTATATATTTTGAAGCTAATAATACAAACTTTGTTAACAAATAGGGGAAAAAAGGTTAATAGTATGGAAAACTATGGAAAGAAGTGGATGCCTTATGTTAAGCTAAATTATAAGGAGTTAAATTAATAAAGAAGATTCACCATGATAGATTTTCTTCTCTTATTACAAAACAATAATTATTTGAATTACCAGATAGGTATTTTTTATAACCATCCTTAGCCATTTGGGTATTTTAAAAATCTCTGGTGCCAAATGAGTAATTTTAGTGGACCAAAAGCAGATATGAGCCCAAAACTTCGTCGTCGGTGTCCAAAAATTCATTTGTCCTATTTTTTTATACCGAAATGCATTTCTAATACGTTTATTCACCTAGAATCACATGAATCCCCAAAAAAACCCAATAACTCCCAATTATGTTGAGAAGGAGAGAGAAAAAAAAAAGGGAGTTAAGGAGGTTTTTTTTTTTTTTTGGGGGGGGGGGNGTAAATAAAAGTAACAAGGAAATGCATTTCAGTATCAAAAACATAGGATAAATGAACTTTTAATCATTGACGACGAATTTTTAGGCCTATATGCGCTTTTGGTCCATTAAAAATACTCATTTGGCATCGGAGTATTTTTTAATATCTAAGTGGCGAAGGGTGGTCATAAAAAATACCCATCTGGCAATTTGGCGCATTTGTAATAGTTTCTTTTTTTAATATATTTTGGGGGTTATTGAGCACATATCTATACTCTAATTTCAAAGTTAGTGTATTGGACAAGCATATGAAAAAAACGGGTTAATGTATGGTTTAAAGGGATAGTTATAATCCAATGTTCCAATAAGTGTTAGGATATGAAAGTAATTGCCCAGATAGGACGTCATCTCAATATTTTTTTTTAATAAATAATAATTTTGATCTTGCATTAGTTAGAACAACCAAACTTAGTTCATATATCTTATAAAATATATCAAACCCTTGCAACGCAAGGGCATATTAGTAGTAGAAGATAAAAATAAAAGGATAATTTTAAATGCTATCTTTTGATGTAATATAAAAAGATTACATAAATTCAATAAAGGGTTAACGTCAAATGAACAGTTGTTTTTCTTTCTTTTCTTAAAGCAAGATAGTCTCTTGAGAAAATTACCATAAAGTAAGAGTTCTTAATCAACAAGTTGGTTAGAGTGAACTTGTGCAACGCACAGGCTTGAAAACTAGTTGTTTGTAATAAGTGAGTGTTAAAAGCACAGTTGAAAAGAGAATGAAAGTGGGAGAATGTTTCGATGTACTCAAGTGTATTGATCAAAATGAGTGAGTTTTACATTTACAAGCGTACGTATTTATAGTAGTAGAGATATTATGTAAATAGTAAATGCGTAGTAAAATCACCTTAAAATTCGAGGAACCATTCACCCATTTTACTCTTATCTTGTTACACTCCCCCTTAAATGGTTCACCAAAGGGGGTCTATGTTGCCTCGTTAACGCCTTGCCAGCGAAAACCCTGTAGTAGGATAAAACATCTAGGAACAAGAGTAGAACTACTATAGTGTTATTATGTGTGCACGATGCCTCGTTAAAAACCTTGTTAGGAAAACCTTATGGAATAAAAACTAGATCGAAGGGAAAAGGAGTGCAACGCATTTGATGCACACAATACTCCCTTTGATTTCAGGATATTTCACGATATTATCTGCTCAAATATTTTTGGTGGTAATGCTTAGTGAACAAATCTGCAAGATTTTCACAAGACTTGACCTGTTGGACTTCTACCTTTCCTTCCTTCTTTAGATCATGAGTGGAGAAAATTTTTGAATCTATGTGTTCGTTTTATGTCATTTGATGTAGCCGTCTTTAATTTAAGGAATGCATGATGTGTTGGCTTCAGATATTATTGTTGGAATGCCATTGATTGCTTTCAACCCGCTATCTTTAAATATGTGTTGAACTTATTGACCGCAACCATACACATGCTTTACCAACTTTGTAGAGCGCAATTATTTTGACTTGATTTGATTATGTGGTAGTCAAAGTTTGTTTTGTTGAATTCCACGAAATTGCACTACCACTGTTGTAATACCCAAGGGTTTGATGGATGAGGAATGCTTAAAGGGTTCGATGGTACTACTCATATCACCAAGGTACATCTTCTTTTCAGGGAGTCCAAACCCAAGAAACTACACAGTTTAGCGTGCTTGACTTGTAGTAGTATTGGGATGGGTGACCTCTTGGGAAGTTGTTTCAGGAGCATACGAGCGAGGACAAAGCATGCTCGAAAGACTCGTGGTGATCTGTTGGGTTAGTCATCAACCATGAAAGCAGATCTTGTTAGGACCAGCAGCCTGTGTAGGAGGGTGGGATGCTACAAATGGCTTTATAACAACCCTGTGACCGCGTGCTAAGCTTGTAAGTCATAAGTGCCTGGTCAGCCGCCTAACAGGGGTGGATTTTGGGGCTAGATGTGTGCCCATGCGCAACGAGGACGCTACGTTCTTTGAGTGGGGGTGAGTGTAATATGCCAAGGATTTGATGGTTGAGGAATGCTTAAATGGTTTGATGGTACTACTCATATCACCAAGGTGTATCTTCTTTTCAGGGAGCTCAAACCCAAGAAACTCCACAATTAAGCGTGCTTGACTTGCAATTGTATTGGGATGGGTGACCTCTTGGGAAATTGTCTCACGAGCATGCGACTGAGGACAAGCATGCTGAAAAAACTTGTGATCTGTGGGGTCAGTCATCAAGTAGGAAAGCGGATCTTGTTACAATTGTAGACATATCCAGTTTGAGACTTGGCTTTAATAGGATTTGATAGGTTTCCTACATCTGCATATCTAGTGAGGGTAGGATTTGCATTGTTAGCATATAGTAAGTCCGGTTTTACTATTCCACGAAGGTAGCGTATAATAACCCGAAATTTTATGAATTTTTTTCAATTATAAATTACATTATTATGGCTATTTTATTGAATTGATTTCATTTTACATAAAAAATTATAATATTTATTTTAATTTTCAAAGGTAAAACTATATTATGAGAAAATTAATGTACAAGAGATTTTCAAAATGAAAGTTAGATTTTTATTATTGTTCTAGAAATTTCTGAAATGGGTATGAAAAGATTGTGGGAGATTATGGAGAATTAGTTTGGGTAATGAGATTTTATGGAGGACTGTTTAATGGCAAGGAAATTATCCCTCCCAAAATCAAGTCAGACATCCTTTGACTGTAATTTTGCCGTTTTAAACGCCTCTATTTCCCTCTCACTGTATCACGCCATTCCCTCTGCCTTCACTATGTCACCACCTTCCTCACTCAACCACCACCACTATCATGCCGGACCACCACTCGCTCCACTGCCACCGTCACAGTGCCACCATCGCCACCATCATTCTTTCTCTCTCTTTGACCACCGAGTGCAACCATCGCCACTAGCTAGCTACCACCTTCGAACACCAGTCATCGCCACCACTTGTCTGAAATCGGATTCGGAGAATAAGGATTCTAGCGCAACATGTTCGACTTTTAGGAGCGTTTTGAAGAGGCGCCTATCATTTTCTAAACTCCCCCCCAAATTTTTTTATATGCTAGGTGTTGGCATGTTTACATGTGGTATTGTTTGATATGATCCATGATTTATGATTTGATTATGAAATGTATTGATTTGGTATGCTGTAATCATGATTAAATAATATAAAATAATTTTCAACATGTTATTCATTGAGACACTGAGCTTGTAATCGATGAATTATGTATGAGATTTAGGAGAGATACATGGGAGTTGTGTTAATTATATTTCATATGAACCCTAAATTAATTATAGTGATTTATATGTAAGTTTTAGTGGATTAAATGAATTATAAAGCATGCTAATTGTTCATGTGAAAATGTTATGAGATGGTTATGAGTTATGTTGAGAATTATTGAGAAAAAGAATGGTTTATGATTTATCACCAAGATTTCAAGTTGGATTTTGTTGAGATATTTGGAGAAATAGACTCAGAAATAGACATTGTATTAATAATTGGTTTTAAATGAAAGTTTGGTATCAAATAAGAAATATTGATTGTGATTTGTAATGGTCTATAATCATGAATATATTTTAGTTATTTTTTTTTGTGTGTGACCATAGTATTAATCGATTCCATGAAAACAGTAAACACTTAAAATGGAACACATGAGGGTAAGATAGCCTTTGGGTAGGATCCCCGGAGATGAGGAACATAGGCAACATATTAGTCGTGAACCCCATGGGACTGCGGTCACCGTGGAGCAGCTTATACGCAACCTATTAGTCGTGAACCTCATAGGGCTGCGGTCACCGTGAGGCGGCTAATAGGTTGGGGCTTGGGCTCTGGTACAAGTTCCCTTTTGATATTGATATTGATATTGGTTATTTCCGTTACGCTGCGGTTCTTGCACTTGTGATTTTTAGTCTTCTCTTTAGTCGTGAACCTTACGAAGCTGCGGTTATCGTTTGGCGACTAAAGGGGGTGTGCACACTAGGGACAATGTGATTATTCTGGTCATTTGATTTGAGGTTTGTTTAGGGATGCGGTCCTAGTTATGGAGGTTGCGATCTCTAGTGCCGTTCTCTTCCCCTTAATGTAATTAGCTAATTAAACTAATTAATTATAGAATTAAAATTTATTGCATGCGTGTGCTTGTTT
Source organism: Mesembryanthemum crystallinum (assembly GCA_030267885.1). NCBI lineage: Eukaryota > Viridiplantae > Streptophyta > Magnoliopsida > Caryophyllales > Aizoaceae > Mesembryanthemum > Mesembryanthemum crystallinum. The sequence continues at coordinate 7,938 of BSSO01004388.1, read as the reverse complement.
ATGTGCTACCTGCCTGTGAAATGAATTTCAAATGGTTTTCAAAATCAGGTAAGAAAATGTTTTAATGTTTTTATGGGGTAGGGTTATATTGCTTAGCTTTATTCTAATTTTTGTTGTTTTGTTTTTCTTCTAGCTTTCCTCTTTAAATTTTCACATGTGGGTTATGATGGGGTGCGATGTGAGGATCGATGGAATTCTTTAGAATTATTTAGCTGGTTATTAAACATTTGAGAGTCCTGTTTAATTTGGAGTGATGGTTGTAATAATTCGAGTTATTGTGTTTTATTTAGAAAATTTAGTAAGATGCAATAATTAAAATAATCTCTTTTATAGCATTACATTTATTTATTTATAAATGCGGTGGTAATACTCCCAAATTTTCTATTTTCTTTTGCTGAATTTTTTTTTTAAAAAAACTATTTGGAAATTCGGAGGTGCTACATAGTGAGATGCTAGATTCCACCCTAATGCCTTTTCGTGGGTGCATTGCTTTATCATGCCAAGAGATTTACTGATGACGCGATGTCGGGTCTTGTGTTGTTGGCAAAAGATAAATCAAGGCTTATATCCGGACTTAGGATTTCTTCATTTTTCTTCCTTGGTCAAAAAGTGTGATCTTGAGGTTTAAGGATCGCACTATCATTGGTGAATTGTAAAATATTTTGAGAACCTTCTCAGTGTAATTTGCTTGATGAACAAAGATTCCATCTTTCAGGGGTTCAATTTGGAGACCAAGACAAAAGTTAGTCCTTCTCAAGTCTTTCATATCAACTTCATTCATCAAGTATCTAGTTGTGTTTTCAATTTCATCTGATGTTACGATGATGTTCAAGTCATCAACATAGACTGCTACTACAGCCAGTCATGAGCTAGATTCCTTGATGAAAATACATGGGTAGATTTAGTCATTCTTGTAACCTTCCTTTAAGAGGTATTCACCGAGATGGTTATACCATATCTACCTAATTTTATTGAATACATGTCCTAGGTTTTTGGATTATAAGCTTTGGGAACTTTTTAGTCCTTCTAGCACTTTCATGTAAATGCCAGTGTCAAGTGACCTATTTAAATATGATGTCACGTGATGTATATACGGAAGCTTAACGAAAATAAATATTTTTGATATTTTGTGTTTATGAACAAAAGTAATAATAAAGATAATCAAGATAACTCCTCTCTAAAGTTGCAACAATAAGAGAAATTGATCTTGGGCGTTTCTTTAACCTCGCAAGATTAACAAAACTAAGAAAACTCGTAAGCCTTCGAGAAAATTCTATGCAAGAACCAATTGATAAACCTAAGGTTTAACTCAATCACATAAACTCAACTCTTACTCCTTAAACAATTACAATGAGCCATTTTTATAGGAAAATAAACTAACTTCCATAAAAAGAAATTAGGTAGAACTAGGAAACTAATTTAGACTCAAACTAGGAAAGTAAATCAAACTAAGACTCTTAAATGATAAACTTCCTAAAAGATAATATTCCTAAAAAGACTCCTATAATATCTCTACCTTTTTGACTTCAACTTAAACTGGAAACAAATTATAAGACTCATACATCAAATAAATTCTTCTCGATGCTCCTACATCATCAAGACATTAGTTAATCGCATTTTTAATCCTTGTGTAATTGCCAAACCAGTTAGAATTCAGAAACCCTAATGTCGTTGCATCAATGAGTGGAGAATCTGTTATTTCATGATCGAGTTTGACTTCTGAGAAAAACCTTGAGCTACAAGTTTGGCCTTGTATTTCACAAATTCATTTTTCTCATTTCATTTTTGAATTAATTTCCCATTTGTGGCCACCGGGGTTTACCCCTTTTGGAGTTTGAATCATAGGCCCAACTACTTGCATAATATTGAGTGATTCTAATTCTAAATGCATGTTGCTTTCCATATTGGCCGGTCAAGATGTCGTTGGCATTGATCGACTGATTGTGGTTCGCTGTTATCCAAATTGAGGACTATCTCAGTAGCTATTGTGTGAACAAATGCGTCGGTAATCTCAATAATGCTCTTATTCCATGTTTTTTCCCGTATGGATATAGTTAACTGAGATTTTTTCATTATCGATGTTTTCATGCTCATTTGAGATTTGAATCTCATTTGGTGTTAACAATGTTGCTTGTGCTTTGCTATCCTTCTTTTCCTTTCAATGAAGGTTGTGAAGGTTGTGCAATCGGTTGAGCATTTAGAGCAATATTACTATCCAGCGTTTTTGATTTCCTTGGCTTCAAATTCTTTGAGCGAGGAGGCCTACTGCGTTTTTGCTTTATAGTAGAATCATCTTCAATGTCCTTTTCTGAATTCCATGTAGGGACTTGAACCCTAGCAGGAACATTCATGGTGACTTTCTTTGAATCAGTAAATGCGTCGGGCAATTGATTTGCAATGTTTTGTAAATGGATGATTTTTTGGACTTTGTTCACACATACTTGACCATGGATCAAGGTGTGATAATGCCGATGAGTTCCACGTTATCTCAATCCTATTTGGGACTAGATCATCCTTTACTCCCATTAAGGTTGGGAGTTGGGACTAGTCGAAATGATTATCAGCGAACCCTTGGTGTGAATAAATCCCCAGTCTGTTGTTCTAAGAATTTAATTATTGAAGGACTACAAATCCAACATAATTACACAACCTTTTTTGAGGTCCCATTTTTTGTACGATTGGGCGGTTATATTGGAACATATACTACACAACTGAATGTTTTTAGGTGTGTTAAGTTAGGTTCTCTTCTAGTTACCAACTGTATTGTAGAGAATTCATGGTAAGTTATAGGCTTAAGTCATACCAAATTCGCCGCATCCAGTATATCATGTCCCAAAATAATTGTTAATAGTAACTTTCATTTCATTAACAATGGCTTGTCAATTAATTGTAATTGCTTTATTAATAATTTAGCTGTACCATTTTGGGTGTGAACATGTTCTATAGAATGTTCCACCTCAATCCCATTTGACATACAATAGTCATTAAATATCTGGGATGTAAATTCGCCTGCGTTATCGAACTTTATTTTCTTTATTGAATAACCACTACTACAAAACTGGCCTAACGCAACACTTAAATTGCAACGGTTATAAAAGTGTTACATAAAATAATCTATGGCAACACTTATTAAAACCGTTGCCAAAACATTTGTCTATGGCAACGGTTTTGTGAAAACCGTTGCTAATGATAAATTAATGCAACGATTTGGGTAATATTAAAAATCTAAAAACTTAATGCAACACTTGGTAAACGTTGCCTAATGTTTTCGAGAGCCCGCGAACAATTCCCACGCTAATTTTCAGCCAAAACCCAAAATTTTTAGAAACCCTTTCAGCCAAAAATCCAAATTTTAGAAACCCTGATCAACTTCTTCACTGTCTCTCTCTTCATCTAACACCCTTTCGTCTCCTCACTCACACCGCTCTTCACCTAATCTTCTCACACTCATCTCCACCAACGTCCTCATACCCATCTCTGATCACCAAGGATACTGTTTGCCTCTCGACGACGGAAAATCGTGCTGGTCATTGGCGACAATTTGGAGAAAGCACAACACTATTTACACTAAATATAAGTAATAATTTCTTCCCTTTTTTTTTTTTGAATTTCTACTAGATGTAAGTAACAATTATTCTTTTTGTTGAATTTCTACTAGAATTATGCTTTGATTCCGTAGATTTGAAATTTCTAATTTGTCTAGGGTTTTCCTTTTTCATTGCAGGTTTGTATCTTTTTCCTAAAGAGGTGGTGATTAAGCTATTTGACAGTTGATTAATAAGTTTATGCTGGTAATTATTAGCTCCCCATTTCTCTCTCTCTCTCTCTCTCTCTCTCTCTCTCTCTCATGATGATTGGTTTATGGCATATTGCTGTTAGTGATATTGATGTGGTTTGTGCTTTTGCTATGGTATAATTAAAGATGTGATATGATCAATTGTCTTATTCTTACCCAAACTTGGAGTGTTTTAAGCTCTATATATTGTTGTCGACCCCCAAAGTGTACAGAGAGCATAGCGGTGGGCTATTTGGGTTCTTGTGAAAGTAAATTTGTTTATGAAGATGATCTTTCCCTATCACACTCTCTTCCTCTTCGTTACTTCTCCTTTTTGTTTGAAATAGTTATGTATAACCAGATATGGTAGCAGCTGAATGTGATAGTTGATAAATAACACCAGATTATATGACTAGGAAATGATCATAGGAGTACAATATGAAAGTTGAGGATCCTAATATGAACATGGTTTAAGTCTCTAGTTCATGAATGAGATTGTAAAAAACTGGTGATACTCATATGTGGAATTTTCATGTTCATAGTATGGTATGCTAGCAAAACTTGCCCATGAGCATTTTCTGCAAGATTAAGTGCTCCTGCAGGTTACTTAACATCTATATATAAAATTTTGTAGCGAGTATATGACTGTTTGAATGTGAACTGTTGATCTTCTAATTCGAACCTGATGTTGAGGCTGATTGTCTTGATTTTTCAAAGTTAATAGCGTTCTTGTTAATCTCTTCTGACGGCAGTGACTCATTTCACAATTTTAGACTCATTTAACAAAAGCAAAACTTAGTTAGTCCTTAACTGTACGTGTGCATTCGTACCATCAAAGCAGCTTTCCATTTGGACTTGAATTTACTAAAAAATTATATGCGTAATAATGTCTATTTGTCTTGCAAATTCTGATCTCATGCGTATTTAAAAGTTTGATGCCATAGCATGGAACCCTAGCATTGAAATGCAAGAGAATCAGTTCATTTTGAGTTGTGTAATGGACTATACTCAAGTACATTTAATGTCAATGCTGCAGTTTTGTTTTTTCTTCTTAGTACAATCTATATAGCTTGTGTGTACTTTTAGTTTTTTTTTTTTGGTAATAGTGTAAATGATTTTATTACCAATTTAACCAAGCAAGTTTATACAGCATAGATGGATATCCTGACAGAATATCCAAATCGATTAGCTTACATTAAGGAATCTAAAAACAGCTCTTTGGCCCTAGTTGCCTTACATTTCACTACTAACCGTAGTCTGATCAATACCTCCTGCTTTGGCTACTTTGCACAGTTGGCTAGTTGGTATTGTTACTTGCTGAAATTGTCTTCTATTTCTTTCTCTCCACACATGATAAACTGTAGCAGCAATGACAGCATAGATTGCTTCCTTTCTAATTCTTTCAGTCTTCATTCTACCATCCCACTTGAGCAAAGTCCGCACATGTGTACTGCTTCTATGTACACCTAACCAGTTTAGCAAATTACTCATCACTTCTGAGGAGTATGAACACTCAAAGAAGAGGTGAGCTATGGATTCTTCCTTGGCATTGCAAAGAGAGAAAATAGGATCAATATTGGCAAAATGAAATCTCACAAGCCTATCTTTGGTTAAGAGCCTGCCCAGATGAGCTAACCATAAGATAAAGGCATGTCGTGGCATGGAAGTTCTGCACCATATCATTCTAGCAGCTTGAAACTGCTCTGTGGTGCCCTGTAACCACCTATAGCCACTAGATATGGTGTACGTTCCATCCTTAGTTGAAGACCATTTATAGTCAGCATCATAGCCTCCTCTAAGTCTCCACTTCTGGTTGTTGATCTTCAGCCAATACCAACTGCAGTTGGTGTTAGCTCTATACTCCCAAAATTGCTTCTGCTTTAAGTAGATTGTGTGCACCCATTTTACCCATAGAGTATCCTGCTTGGATGAAACATCCCAAATATGCTTACCAATTGCAGCAATATTCCATGTTTTGCAGCTCTTAATATCAAGACTTCCCTGCTTCTTTGGTAAACATACAGTCTCCCAAGCAACCAATGAATTTTTCTTCTGTTCCTGACCCCACATGAACTCTCTACATATTTGCTCAATTTTCTTGACAATATGTTGGGGAAGTATGAAAGTAGATGCCCAATAAACTTGGAGGGCAAAGAGAACGAAATTAGCAAGTTGGCTCCTACCAGCATAAGAGAGGTGTCTAGTAGTCCAACATTTAATTCTAACTGAGATTTTATCTACTAGACATTGGCAATCAAGCTTGCTCCACTTAGTGGGGGAAAGTGGTAAGCCAAGATATTTCATAGGAAAGTTACCTTTAACAAAGCCAGTGATGTTGATAATTTGCTGTTCTGTAGCAGAGTCAAGACCAGCAAAGTATATAGTTGATTTCTGTGCATTGACTTGAAGACCTGAGGTTGAAGCAAACTGTTGCAGACATTGATGTAGGATGTTAACTGAATTGATGTCACCCTTGCAGAATAGAAGCAGGTCGTCAGCAAAACAGAGGTTGGCAAGCTTGAGATTTTTACAATGTGGATGAAATTTGAATTGAGAGGCACTTGTAGCTTGTTGTACTAGCCTGGTGAGGTATTCCATGGCTAGCACAAAAAGTAGGGGAGATACCGGATCACCTTGTCTTAATCCCCTCGCTCCTTTGAAATAACCACACAACTCACCATTAAGAACAATGGAAAAGCTAGTTGTTGTCATGCACTCTTTTATCCACTTGCAAAACTTATCAGGGAATCCCAAGGCTATCATTAACTCTTCTATGAAAGGCCAGCTTACAGTGTCATATGCCTTCCGGAGATCAATCTTCATCAAACATCTTGGAGATGAGCTTTTCCTACCATATATTCTGATTAAATCTTGACTAATAAGGATGTTATGCGCAATGCTCCTGCCAGCTACAAACGCACCCTGATTCTCTTGCACCAGATCAGGTAGTACTTCCTCCAGTCTAGAGCATATTAGCTTTGATATAGCTTTGTATAGGACATTGCAGCATGCAATGGGCCTATACTCATTTGCACATGTAGCTTGCTCAATCTTGGGTACAAGTGCTATGGTTGTAGAGTTAATTGACTTCAAGATTTTTCCAGTTGAGAAGAATTCTTGGACTGCCTCAATGAGATCTTGCCCTATAACTAGCCATGTAGCCTTGTAGAACCCAGCACTATACCCATTAGGCCTAGGACTTTTGATATTGGGTATAGAGTGGAAGGCCTTCTTAATTTCATCAGGAGATAAAGGAACTATAAGCTTTAGTTGTTGCTCTACTATAAGTGTATTCCCATACTGAATAACATGTGGATTAATGGGCTTTCTTGCAGTTGCTTTGCCAAGCATATTTGTGTAGTAGTTCACAAAGTGAGATTGAATGACACTACAGTCATATTGCCTCTCACCTTCAGAGTTAACCACAAATGTTACTTTGCTTCTATATCTCATCTGTTTCAACACTGCATGGAAGTAGGCTGAGTTTGAATCCCCAAGTGTGAGCCACTCAACTTTACTTCTTTGCTTCATAAGCTTCTCTGCTGCTTTATCTGCTTGTAAGAAACTCAGTAGCGCTTCCCTTTCAGCTTGATGATACCTAGGGTCTCCATAGTTTGCATGAGAGTCCATTTGGGCATGTTTTAGGTTGTCTCTTGCCACCTCTACTTGTTGTAGAATATCAACATACTTTGATCTGTGTAGCTTCCTCAAATGAAACTTTAGTAACTTCAATTTCTTCACTACTTGGTACATTTTACAACCATTAATGTCACTATTCCAGCAATCAGTTACAATATGGAAAAAAATTTCATCATCAGACCACATATCACAATATTTAAATGGCAATTTACCTCTATAGCTGGCAAATGAAAGTTGTATAAGGGCAAGGCAATGATCTGATAATTGTTCAGTTTTGAAATGTACCTCCGCATCTTCAAAGTTGACAACCCATGTTCCATTGATAAGAACTCTGTCAATGTTAGACCAAATTCTGTCTTCCCCTTGTTGTTTGTTGCTCCATGTTTAAGCACAACCTGACTTCTTCATCTCTTGCAAATGACATCCCTCAATACATTCTCTGAAATCCTTCACATCAGCACATGTTATAGGATTCCCCCCCCCCCCCCCAATCTATCATTTGGATGCAAGACACTATTAAAATC
>BSSO01004387.1:0-14628 GCA_030267885.1 Mesembryanthemum crystallinum | reverse complement strand
AAAGTGATTTTAGATGAAGAAACGTAACAAGGAAATGCATTTCAGTATCAAAGAAATAGGATAACTGAACTTTTGGGCACCGGCGGCGAATTTTTGGACTCATATGCGCTTTTGGTTCATTAAAAATACTCATTTGGCAACGGAGTTTTTTTAAATACCCAAGTGGCGAATGGTGGTTATAAAAAATACCCATCTGGTAATTTGCCACATTATGTTGTGTCGACTTCGCCATTTGGTGGGAAGGACAACTTGTGCACCGTAATGTGTGTCTCTATGTGACTAATGTGAGTACCTATGTTTGTAGATGCTTATTGAATTCCCCGACGACGACCCTAAATTCCTTTTGATGGGCCCCGATGACTCGCTTTTTTAGCATGTGAATCGAATGGTGGCCTACCTGGAGTACTGTGGCAGTGCTATAGATCCCACTTTACTGGACAAAAACAAGCGGATGGACACCCTATTAGACACCATATCGAGAACCGGGCCATGGAAGGAACTTAGACGAATATATATTAAGGCTAAGGGTGAAAGAAAAAGAATTCGAGCTCAAATATTCCTAAACAATATAAATAGACTTAGTAATGTCTTAAAAGGTTTAGCTGAAGAAGTGGAGAGGCTACCTTACGAAGAGAAACCTAATCGGATCCAAGAAAGGTTGAGAGAACAATTTATTGATGACATCTGCAGTTCGGGGTCCAGCTCAAAGTACCCGAAGAGGAGGACCCCGAAGAGGATGAAGACCCCGAAGAAGATGACCCTGAGAAGACCAACCCTGTGCTCATTTCCAGTTCCAACAGTTCGGAGTATACTCCAACTACCCCTTCCCGGTCACCATCTGTTGAGACACCATCCGTTGAGATAGTGGGCGAGTGACTAACCACCCTAGGAGTCAAATTCTACGGCAATAGAACTAAACTTCTTCGTCGCATAATCTTAAATGTGTTGGGAAAGATATCCCTTATTTTTTAGCTACTCTAAGTGTGCAGGGAAAATATATTCCCCTATGTAAGTTTCAAATTGAAAGGATAACTCTAATTGCAATAAGGCATATGAGCATAGAACTGGTTTATGTGTGTTGCGAGTTAGTTTATATGATATCAATGACATTTTATCCGAAAAGTGCAATAAATTTCTTTAAATTTTGTGACTTCTACGTGGTGCAATTATAATCAAAGCTATGAAAACTATGTGATGTGTGGACCCAGAAAGGGCCAAGGAAATGTGATTAATAATTGTATGGCTTTAGGCGCCAAATATGTGTAAAATGGTGCATTTTTTTTTTTAATTTTGTCTACCATACCCAGATGACGGGAACCAGCTCAAACAACGATGATAACCATGATGACCCTAACCCAGTAACCCCCATCAAGGTCACAACTAGAGGGGACACGCGAAGCGTTGTAGCCCTTACCCAACTAGTAGCAACCTTATGGAGCAGAACCAAAAGCTCATGAACTGCATGAGAAGCAGAAAAAGCAAGGAACGAAAGATGATGAATACGGGCGTTTATTCAAACACCTAACTGAACAAAGTGGGAATGCAACAACTTTTGAGGACTGGATAGTCCATCTGGACAAGTTGTTCGACGCAATCGAGTGCCCTGACAAATATAAGGTGAAGTTTGCAACGTTCTACCTTAGGGGGGAAGCGGAGCTGTCGTGGCGCACTGTGAAGAAAATGAAAGACCAACCAGATTTTTCCTATGAGAAACTTCAAGAGGTGATACGCAACAAATTCTTCCCACCTGCTATAAGGAGACAGCTGGAAGATGAGTTCCGCAACCTACGGCTAGGGGAGATGACGGTACGGGAATATGCTACCAAATTTCAAGAGTTGGCACGTTTCGTTCCACAGCTGGTGGCTACATATGACCAGAAGCGTGGGCTATTCGAGGATGGCCTGAATTTTAGCCTTCTCGATAGGCTAGGCGGCCCCACCGCTAGCTACGATGAACTGTATGAGAGGGCAACTTATGTGCAGTGCATTTGAAACCTAAGGAGGATGTGCTGAACAAAAAGAGGAAGGCTGAGCCAGCAAGAAACAAGGACAAAAATCCTCCCAAGAAGGCACATCCTATGAGTGCCACCACTACCCACGACCAGAAGCGCCAACAAGAGAAGACTACTTCATGAAACAGGTGCCTTAAGTGTGGCAAGGATCATGCCACCAAGGACTACAAGCTGGAGAAGGGTGTGCGCTACGAATGTAGAAAACCTGGACATATTCATAGGGAGTGCCCTCAGTTACCTCGTCGAGATGGGACGACTGGGGAAAACCACCGCGGAACCGTGGGGGACAGACTCACGCGGGCAACACTACAACTGGAGGGTACAAAGGGACACAACGTAACGACACTCCGGCTCGTATCTACGTGATGAACTGCACAGAGGCTGCCGCAAACGGTACAGTCATCATTGGAACATTTTATGTGTTTAATTTTCCTGCTTGTGTATTGATTGGGGTGCCTCTCCCCCGTTTGTGTCCAAGTGTTTCGTCAAAAGGCTAAACCTCAACTTGTGTGCTAGTGAATGTGCTATGGATATCATGCTCACAACGGGAGAAATTGTCCACTGTGATAAGTGTTATGTGAATTGCCCTATTGTGGTTGGGGAAAAAGAGTTTCCTACTAGACTGATCTGCTTTGACTTAGTAGATTTCGATGTGATTTTGGGGATGGATTAGTTGACTGGTCATAAAGCTAGGATAGATTGTGCTACCCACCAGGTCTCACTGAAAGGACCTAGGGGTCGTAGAACAACCTACTAAAGCTCAATTACTGAAAGAAAGCCCGGAATTCGTCTTATATCCGCCAAACGCATAGTGCGAGGGGGTGGTGGATACTTGTGTCATGTGGAGACCCCTAGTGGGTCTACACCCGAGTTGTCTCAGATAACCGTTGTGAGAGATTTTCCTGTTGTGTTTCCAGAGGAAATTCCTGGATTGCCACCCCAAAAGGATGTGGAATTCACTATTAAATTAATACATGGGGCGGCGCCAATTCTAAGACACCTTATAGGATGGCACATGCAGAAATGAAGGAGTTAAAGACTCGAGTGGAGGAACTCCTACACAAAGGATATATTCGATCGAGCACGTCGCCATGGGGAGTTCTAGGACTCTTTGTCAAGAAGAAGGATGGTAGCATACGGCTATACATAGACTATATGGAGTTAAACAGGGTGACTATCAAGAAGCGTTACCCACTACAAAGGATTGATGAGTTATTTGACCAACTCAAGGGTGCAAAGGTCTTCTAAAAATCGACCTGCGGTCAGGGTATCATCAATTGAGGGTGAAAGATGATGATATCCCAATAACAGTCTTTCGATCTTGATACGAGCATTATGAGTGGGTGGTGATGCCCTTTGGTTTTACCAATGCCCCGGCAGTGTTCATGGGGCTCATGAATAAGATCTTTCAGCCTTACCTAGACAGGTTTGTGATAGTGTTTATTGATGACATCCTGATATACTCTAAAGACTCTGAGGAGCGTGTAAAACATTTAAGGATCGTGCTACAGATTCTAAGGGAACACCAACTTTATGCCAAGTTGAAGAAATGTGAATTCTGGCTAGAAGAGGTTGCCTTTTTAGGGCATGTGATTAACAAGGAGGGTGTTTCCGTGGACCCACAGAAGACAAGTGCCATAAAGGAGTGGCCTACGCCCAGTAACGTTACTGAAGTGCAGAGCTTTTTGGGTTTAGCAGGCTATTATAGGAGATTTGTGGATCAATTTTCTAAGATAGCTATGCCCTTGACGAGTTTAATGAAGAAGACCACCAAGTTTCAGTGGACTGAGGCATGTGCGAAGGCATTTCAAGAGTTGAAGGAAAGGCTAACCAAGGCACCAGTGTTAGCACTACCCTTCACAACAGAGGGATTCGAGGTATATAGAGACGCATCCAAAAATGGCTTAGGGTACGTGCTAATGCAAAATGGGAAGGTGATAGCCTATGCGTCTAGACAGTTGAAGCAGTACGAACGCATGATCTAGAACTGGCAGCCATAGTGTTTGCACTCAAAATTTGACAGAATTATTTGTATGGTGTTATATGTAAAATCTACACCGATCACAAGATCTTGAAATACTTGTTCACTCAAAAGGAGTTGAACATGCGCCAGCGTAGGTGGCTTGAGTTAATCAAGGATTACGACCTGGACATCCAGTACCAGATGAGGAAGGCAAACGTGGTGGCGAACGCACTGAGTAGGAAATCACAGCATGGTGTGAATGCCATTAGGGTATTGCCAAAACCCCTATACAAGGATATTAGACGGTTAAAGTTGTAGCTAATCACCGGGAGCCTGGCAGTAAAGGAAGCGGAGGATACCCTCAAGAAGGAGATAATACAGAAACAAGATACGGACTTACAGCTACGACTAATCAGAGAAGAAGTTGTGTCAGGCAAGGCAATTGGGTTCATTGTGCATGAGGATTCGGGTCTTCATTATCACAACCGACTTTGTGTTCCTGATGACCTGGAGTTAAAGAGGAAGATTCTAGACGAAGCTCATAATTCGCCTTACTCGATACACCCTGGGGGTAACAAGCTGTATTAAGACCTTCGCCAAATCTACTGGTGGAGCAATATGAAGCGGGAGGTAGCGGAGTTTGTCGTGAAATGTTTGACTTGTCAGATAATGAAGATCGACCATCAAAAGTCGGCAGGACTACTGCAACCGTTAGAGGTCCCATAGTGGAAATGGGAATCTGCGTCCATGGACTTTGTGGTAGGATTGCCTACCACTCCGAGGGGCGTGAATATGATCTGGGTAATTGTGGATTGCTTGACCAAGTCCTCTCACTTCTTACCCAAGAAGAACACTTGGAGGTTGGAACAGTTGGCGGAGTTGTATGTGAAGGAGATAGTTCGACTCCATGGTGTACCTAAATCGATAGTGTCCGATCGTGATACCCAGTTTCAAGCGCGACTTTGGAAGGAGTTACAAGAAGCGTTCAGGATAAGACTGAAATGTAGCATGGCTTTCCACTCAGCGACTGATGGTTAGACCAAAAGGACAATACAGACCCTTGAAGACATGCTAAGGGCGTGTGCTATGGATTTCCGTGGCAGTTGGGAGAAGTACCTACCTTTGGCTGAATTTTCATATAACAATAGTTTTCAAGCTAGCATTGGTATGGTCCCATTTGAGGCTTTGTATGGGAGGCGATGCAGGACGCCCTTGCGTTGGAGTGACCTCAACAATATGATGGGCGTGGGACCCGAGATGGTGCAGGATTCACTAGAGAAAGTGAAAGCAATCCAAGAGCGTATGAAGACGGCTCAAAGTAGATAGAAGAGCTATGTAGACGTGCGATGAAGATCTCTCAAATTCAAGGTTGGGTACCATGTGCTTTTAAAAGTGTCACCTGTGAAAGGGATAAGGCGATTTGGCCAATCGGGAAAGTTGAGCCCGAGATATATTGGCCCATTTGAGGTTGTAACACCTCAATGTCCCACATCGAGGGAATTGGCATGTGAATGGTTTATAAGTGGTTCCACCCTTCAACTTTAACAATAAGGCCTTCCCCTTTTAGGCTTGAGTGTGACCCATCTATGGGCCCATTTGGGGACTTCCCACCGTCGAGGGTTGTGTTGTGATGGTTGTTGGGTTGGACTATTACAGTTGGTATCAGAGAAACCCTACGACCGTGGGCTGAACCTATGGGCCAAGAGAGAGCCCAGGTCAGCTGCCACCTAGTAGGGATGGATTATAGGGCCAAATGAGAGCCCATGGCGCAACGAGGGCGTTGCATTCTTAAGTGGGGGAGTTTGTAACACCCCAATGTCCCACATCGGAGGAATGTGTGGCTTGTGAATGGTTTATAAGTGGTTCCACCCTTCAACTTAAACAACAAAGACTTCCCCTTTTAGGCTTGAGTGGCCCCTTTTATGGGCCCATTTGGGGACTTCCCACCGTGGAGGCTTGTGTTACGATGGTTGTTGGGCTGGACTATTACAGTGGGTGTTTGTAATTTATGAGCGAGAGTGATTGGAGAGAGAAAATAGAATGTTCTATTGGATAGAGGGGTAATTTAGGGAGGATACAGGGATTTAATTGGTTTATAAAGGTAATTAGGGGATAACTTTTTGAGAAATGCTATTTACACTCTCACTTTGAGAGTGCAATAAAAGGTGATACATGGATTTGGTAATAAATTATTTAAGTTTTTCAATTTCCTTTTTCTTCACTTTTTGAGAGAAGATGGGTGCAAGTGCAAATTGCACTCTCAAGTGAAAGTGCACGTAGCACTTCTCTAGATGAACGACCAACATGGGAGGCCCTACTTCTTTTTCGATAACAAAAAGTGGCCCTACTTCCTTGAGCTTCTTAATGAGACCCTACTTCCTTTTCGGTAACGAAAAGTGGCCGCAAAGGGCCTAAAAATCAGATCTACTCCTACGTGGGCCAAAATCTTCAGCGCATGGGCCTGGGAATTGGTATTCGTGATGCTAAGCTTAAGCTGTAACAGTAAAACACACCAAAGCCCAATAAGTGCTTGTCTCACTCTCACCTTACTCTATTACTCTATTTAGTTAGACCAGTCTCGATGACCATGAGTATGAATCTGAAACCCTAGAATTGCCGAACTCCGCCAAAATTCTCGGTTGAGCGCACTCGCACTGCCACTGCCAAATTGCCAATCCAATCACCCATGTCCATGCACAAGCGAAAGCAATGCGACATGTACAAGGTCGGGGAGGAGGAGTTGGAAGCAGCAGTAGGACCGGACATGTCGAAATTATATGAGCAACGGAAAGTTCTCAGTCCTCCCATGGCCGCCTGTACTGATAGCAGAAGTATTTATTTGATGATGGATGATACAGATTGTCGTTATTCCTTGCATTTGGTCTCATTCGAGGCCGATTCAAGTTCAGGTATTGTCCCTCTTAGTAAGCCACTACTTAAGTTATCTACCGCTAAGGTACCAACATCAATGAAGTTTAAGTCCCTGGGCACCAAAATCTTCATGGTTGGTGGATTTTGGCCTCAGATCCGTTCTAACACATGGAAAAGCTATTCAAGCCAGGTATTTGTACACGATACCCTCACGTTTTTCTTCTACAAAGCCCCTAGTTTGAATTCTCCTAAATGATTTCCTCTTTTATTTACTGTTGGTTCCAGAATTTATGCAATGTCCTATAACCTTCATGATATCAAGGAAAACTCTACAATGGATCCCAAACCTAGATTCGAGGTACTTGATACCCATAACTTGTGCCCCTCCACCCCAAACAATCACAGTCACTATGATGCATGAGCATCGGGAATAATTTTATTTTATTTAGGAATCTTATTATTTGTGTCCTAGTTTATTTTTGAGTCATTATAGTAAGATATTTTAGGAGTTTTTTTAAGGAAAGTTGATCTTTTAGGAAGGTCATCTTATTTAGGTTTCCTAATTCTAGTTAGTCTAGGAATTGGAAAGTTTCTAAAGTTTATTTAGTTTCTTTTTCTACAAGCTATTCTATTTTCCCTATAAATAGGGCCTAGACAAGTTATCTTTTTTATTCCAAAAACCCAAAAATCACAAAAAATAAGTCTTTTTATTCTGCAACACAGTCTACAAGTGCATATCCAAGCTTTTATGCTCAAGAATGGCTAATGTACTTCCTTCAGTACTTGGAGATAACCAGGGAGCCTTCATAAAGGGAAGATCCATCATTCACAACATTCTAATAAGCAAAGACCTAATTAGACTTTACAACAAAAAGTCTAATGTCTCTCTAAGAACCTTAATGAAGATAGACCTCAAGAAGGCATATGACACAGTTCATTTGGGGTGTGTGGAGGAAATTCTGACTGGAATGGGATTCCCACCAAAATTCTGCAATTGGATCATGCAATGTGTAAAGAATACAAGCTTTACACTGGCCATAAATGGAGAGAATAGTGGCTACTTCAGAGAGGGAAGGGGACTAAGACAAGGTGATCCGCTATCACCACTCATATTTGTCCTAGTCATGGAATACCTCACTAGATCATTAACCCTTATGAGCAAATTGGATGACTTCAGGCACCACCCACTATGCAAGAGATTCAATCTGATCAGTTTATGCTTCGCAGATGATCTAATGGTAGTATGCAAAGCCAACACACCATCAGTAAGGAGAGTTATGGAAGCATTCCAACACTTTTCTTAAGTCACAGTTCTAAATGCAAACTTGCAGAAATCCAAGATATACATGAATGGAATCAATGGAAACACCAAACAAGAGATTTTAAAAATCACAAAATTTGTTGAAGGAACATTCCCAATGAGGTACCTAGGAATGCCTCTCTCACCAACCAAATGGACCAGAGTGGAATGCCAAACACTGGTGGATAAAATCATAGCAAGAATCAAATCCTGGAGCTCTAGGCACCTGTCATACAGTGGCAAGATACAAGTAATAAACTCCGTTCTGCTATCCACTCATTGCTACTGGTCCTCAATCTTTTTACTCCCTCAGAGTACTGCGAGCAAAATTGAGCAAGTCTGTAAAGCCTTTATGTGGGGATCTACAGAATTTCATAGGAAAATCCCTCTGGTTAGCTGGGACCTGATATGTCATCCAAAGAGAGAATGGGGTCTGAATTTCAAGGATTGCAAATGCTAGAATAAAGCTGCAATAGGAAAACTTCTATGGGCTCTGGTGTTTAAACAAGATGCACTATGGGTTAGATGGGTTGATGGTGTGTATATGAAGGGTCGGGAATTATGGAGTACAGTTATCTCTGCTGATAGTAGCTGGTACACCAAAAGACTACTGCAACTAAGAGTTGAGCTATACAACTCAAGTTGGGAACAAAGAGGGAGATATACTGAGGCTGAAGGGTATAAGCAATTAAGAGGAGAAGGTAAGAGATTGCCTCTTGCAGATAGTATTTGGGGGAGGATGAATGTACCTAAGCATTCATTCATCTACTGGCTCATAAGTCACAATAAGCTGCTCACAAAGGATAGGATGAACAGCATTTAGAATATGCATACTAATCAGACATGTCCACTCTGCACCACATCACAAGAATCTGCCTCTCACTTATTTTTCAACTGCCGATGGGCTCATCAACTGCTGCAGCTGATTAACAACTGGACTGGTCTCTCCATACCCTCACGTTATGGCAGCTGGCAAAAATGGATCAGAACAAGAAGAACCTTCAGCAGATACAAAAAGCTCATCACTTATGCATGTGTGGCAGTTGCATTGTACCATACATGGATAGAAAGGAATGGGAGAATTTTCAGAACTATGCAACGACAACCAGAGCAGGTGTTCAAGCAACTGAAGTGGGTAATACAAGTGAGAATACAGAATTGTAAACCAGAAAAACAATCAAAAAGAGATGTAATGTTTATCAATCTGATTGTATACACCTAGATTGTGAGGCTTGAGACAGTTTAGACACCCTTCCTAGAAGGTAGTCTTTTAAAAACTGTTCTCTCCCTTGGTTTGTACTTAAGTGGACTGTTCTTTGGTAATAAAATCACCCTGATTGTTACCAAAAAGAAAAGTCTTTTTATTTTTCCGCTGCATCAAATCATATTTATATGCATCAAATTGATATCAGAGCGAGTATTAAGATTTTCCAAAATTTCAAGCGATCTAAGTGATGGGCAATGATTTGTGTACACCTACAATAGAAGTTCCTCAAATTTGTGATCCTACGTTTCGTACACGATGTAAAGTGTTTGGTAAGTTATGCAACGTGATAATTGATGATAGGTTTTGCATGAATCTTGCGTCGACTTACATGGTAGAAAAGCTTGGTTTGAAGACTTTGGCACATTATTCTCCATACAAGCTACAGTGGTCGAACAAGGCTATGAATCTGAAATGGCATCTGAATGTTTGATGTTGTTGTTATCCTCAAACTTTTCTTTTTTTTAAAAATAAAAAAAAATCTAAAAATGGCCAACATAAGCCCTGCATCACGTTATGATGTTATGTGCCACACTGCCACTATTTGCACCTCTAATTTTGTTTTTCTTTTTTTTTTTTACTTGAATTTTTATGAGTATTAGTTATATGATATGAGTTAATTGTCTATGTAACTTCAAGTTTTAGTAATTGTCTATGTTACTTTAAGTTTTAGTAATTGTCTATTTTAATTTTTACTGGCTGCTGTTTATATTATTTATTTATTTATTTTTTGTCATGTGAATTATGAACCGAAAAACAGATTTTCTTTTGCATTATTTTGACCTTTTTGTTTGTTTACTTTTAAGTGATCGCACGGAGCCATGGCAGAGGGAAGTCCAAATCACCCTGTCAACTTGGATGAGGAAGATGCCACCCCGCAAAAAACTCAAGGCAAAGTATGTAACAGTCAAGGCAGGGCATTGAAATTCATGGTGTGGAAGAATATGATCAGAGAAGTATTGGCCAATGGGGATGTCAAAGCTACTTGCAATTTCTGTAAGACGGTTTTTACCGCTAATGCCAATAGTGGCACGTCTCATCTTAAAAGACATCTTGATAAGTGCCCTAGTAAATTCAATATTCATATAAGAAATTATACTATTTCTCGTACTCCTACTGAGAGTAGTAATAGCCCAAGCATATCATTGAGAAATCCTAATACTAACTTCGAAGAGCTCCGTAAGGCTATTTGTGTATATGTAGTGGCGGGTGCACATCCTTTTACTACTTGTGAAGAGCCCGGATTTCGGTATTTGGTGAATGTTATGTGTCCTCAATTTGACATCATGAGTAGGCATACCCTTACGAGAGATGTGTTTAAATACTACCATGATGAGAAACAATTTGTTTTGGATGATTTGCAAAAAGCTCCTGGTCGTATATGCTTTACTAGTGATAATTGGAGAAGTGATAGTACTCATGATGAGTATATGTGCATAACTGCTCATTGGATTGATGATAATTGGAAATTACAAAAGAGAATAATTAAATTTGGGGGTTTATCACCTCCTTTTGATGGAGTGTCTCTTGCAGATGAGATTATATTATGCTTGGCTCAGTGGAAAATTGATAAGAAAGTCTTTAGCTTTACTCTAAACAATGCAACTTACAATGACTCCATGATTGGTTCACTTAAATGTCACCTTTTGAGGAAGCATTTTTTGTTGCTTGCTGGGGGAGTTTTGTCATATGCGTTGTGCTTGTCATATTATTATTCTCGTTGTGCAAGTTGGATTAGGTCTTATTGATAGTGTTGTTATCAAGATTAGAAGTATAGTGAAGCATCTAAAGCACTCAATTCCAAATAGGAAAAATTTTTATGAAATTGCTACAACAAGTTATGATTTGAACCCCAAGAAAAGATTGCGTGGCGATATGTGTGTTAGATGGAATTCTACTTTTTTGATGCTTGATCGCTTTCTTTATTTTCGAGATGTTTTAATTCAACAAGTTGCCAAGGACAGGGATATGAAATTGTTTGAGTTGACAAAATCTGAGTGGGAGAAAGTCTCCGAGCTTCACTCATTCTTGAAGGTTTTTTATTAAGTCACTAATATATTTCCAGCTTCTAAAACTCCTACTGCAAATGTCTACTTTCATGGTATATGGAGGATACATAGGAAGTTGATTGAGGTTGGAAATAATCCCTCTAGTTGTTTGTTTGCTATGTTGTCGAATATGGAAGAAATTTTTGAAAAGTATTGGTCGGATTACAATCTTTTTCTTTCATGTGCGGCCGTTCTAGATCCCCGTTTCAAGTTAGAAAGAGTTGAGTTTTGTTATGAGAAGTTGTATGGAGAGACGTATGCTAAGGAGATGATAAGCACCATTAAGAACACCTTATTTGATTTGTTTGATGAGTACAAGGGAGTTTCTCATGTTTCTTCTTCTACATACGGGACATCGTGTACAAGTATTAATCCTGATAGTGTTGTTGGTGGCGTTGGGGATCCAATGGAGGATCTTGAGTTTCAAGCTTTTGTGAGTAAAAGGAGAAAGTCGGATAGTGAGAAAAGTGAATTAGAACTTTACTTGGAAGAGAAAATCAAGCTTTCCGATGGTATGGATGGTGATGTTTTGGAATATTGAAAAACTAATTCAAGTCGTTATCCAAGCCTTTCATCTATGGCTCGTGATATTCTAACGATCCCTATCTCCACGGTTCCCTCGGGGTCGGGCTTTAGTATGGGCAAGAAATTGATTAATCCTTGGAGAAGCTCCCTTGCACCTAAAACTGTTGAAACACTTGCATGTCTTGAGGACTGGATGCGTGCAAAAGGATTTAAATTAGGTAAATCACTAACTTTGGTTAAAAGTTAGAAAAATTTGTCAGAAACCACCTTATAAAATATGACTTTTTTATGCATCCACCTTATATAATTTGTTTTAAGGGAAACCACCTTATAAAATAATTCCGATCAAGTCCAACCACCTTAACCTCTTTTCCAGCCAAAAAACAAAGTGAATTGACCAAATTACCCTCATATGACTTGCACGTGGTTCATTTAATTTACAGAAATGGCAAAATATATGGGTAATTCGGTCAATTCACTTTATTTTTCGCCGGAAAAGAGGTTAAGGTGGTTGGATTTATTCGGAAATATTTTATAAGGTGGTTTTGTTAAAAAAAAAATTATATAAGGTGGCTAAAAAGTCATATTTTAAAAGGTGGTTTATGAGAAATTTTTCTAAAAGTTATTATTATGTCATGTATATACTACTCCTAATAATTTTTATTTGCTGTTTTTGCTAATTTTATTTGCTTTAGTTTCTTAACTTTGTTTTATGTGCTGTTTTTTNTTTTTTTCGGCTATGGTGGAGACTTTTGTGGTGAAGGAGATGATGAAGAAGATGATGATGATGAAGAGACATAACAATGTGTATGGATATTAATAAAACTCTTACTTATATATAATTGTTTTTATTTTTTTTCCTTGTTTTGTACTTTTTTTCCAGGTTTGAATTATGAAATTGGAATGCGATGAACGGATGAAGTCTTCATTACTTTGTGTTGTATCGTTGTGAAAGTTTGATGTTATATTTATGTATGGAGTATGTTAAGACTTGTGTCCCTCCTCAAACTAAGTATGGACTATGTTGAAACTTGAGTCTTGTAATTTTATTTTATTTTCCCCATATGGAGTTATAGACTAAGTTGAGACTTTCAAACTTGAGTTTGAATATTTTCACAAACATATGTGTATGTTGTGAATTTAGGCTTTAAAATGTAGTATATATTATGGCAATTTGGCAAGTTTGATAATGATTTTAATTGAGTTTTTGATTAAAAAAAAAATAACCAAGGCTGATTTTATAACTTATTCGAAGGAATAATATATTGATTTAAATTGAAAAAAAAAAAAATAAATAGGCCCGTAAGCTCGTGGGCAGGCCCGGCCCGTTTACAGGCCGGGTATGGCCAGCAGATCCGACCCGTTGGAACAGGCCTAGCTATGACCAGCGAGGCCCGTGGGCAATTTTATAGGCTTTGGCCCGGTCCGTTTCCCGCCCAAGCCCGCAAATGATCAAGTTTAAAGTCACCCCCATGTAATATGGAGTCACCGTTACAAAGCATATGGAGTCACCCTTACAAATCATATGTAGTCACCCCCACGGAGCATTTGAAATCATAAGTTACAGTCACAGAAAGGTAATAATAAGCTAGTTACACAACCTATGTGAGATTCGAACACACATCTTTGTGCAGTTACAAAATGCTCTACCATTGAGCTAGTANTAGGCTTTAACAAAACAAAATTGCGATATGTTTATCTAAGGTACCACTTGGATCATAATCAACTCCACTAAATCATAGTGTATATTCTATCAAGATGAGAGATACATCATTGGAAGTTTATATCAAACATTCAATTAATAGATATGTTGATACAAGTACTTGAAAATTGGTGGGCTTTCTTCACATATCTAATGATATTTGAACTTGAAAAATCAAACAAATTGGCGGGCTTTCTTAGGGCGAAAGTGTTTTACAAAGGGGTTTAGTTCAACAAAAATTTTAAATAGGAGGTTTGTTAAAGAAGTTGGTTTTATAACGTGGTTTCTGGCAAATTTTTCAAAAAATTTAACCTTTTGAAAAAATTTAAATTTAAAGCTGAATGTTTTTGTGCATATAGTTTTGTACTCAATTTTCAAAACTGACAACAGAAAAAAAAAAAAAAAAATGAACTAAAAAAAAAATGTGGTTTCTAAAAACTGTTTTTTAGTTTTTAAAAAAACTAAAAACAAACAAGTGTCAACCATCCCAAACAAGCCATGAAAGTTTAAAACTTAAAGCTAGAGGTTTTGCCCAAACATAACCCTTGTAACAACTTATCTCATATGATGCATCATATGTAATCTTTGTATTAAACTCTTATGCTGATAATATATATAACTGTCCTTTCGACAGAAAAGAGAAATAATAATTATCCAGTAACAAGCGTCACAATTGGAAAAGTTCCAAACTAAGTGGTCGTTTGGTTCACTTTGAGAAATTACAATACCCAGGAAGTGTCATTTCACATGAATTAGAAATTCATGGGAAGTGGAAAAAGTTGTTTGGTGATTATAAAAAGTAGAACTTTCCAGAATTGACACAATTTAAAGAGTCCAACCTTTCAGATTTGTGACAAAGAAGGGATCAACCTTTCAAATGTGACAAAGAAGGGTCTGAACCCCCTTTTCCGGCTAAACTTGATGACGTGGCAGCCGGAAAAAA
>BSSO01004386.1:0-14629 GCA_030267885.1 Mesembryanthemum crystallinum | reverse complement strand
GTTACATGCATGCATCAATCACCAATGTTGAATTTAACCACAAACTAAGTAAATTAGATCCATGTTTATAAATTTTGAATAGTGATTTTGAGTTCACAATGAGTTGAGCCGAACAACGAGCTAAAATAGAGCCGAGCTCAATCCGGAAAAATCTTATCGAGCTAAACTTCGATCCCGCTCGACTCATCTCGACTCGGTCACACCCTTAATCATAACAATAAGGAGAAAAACACTTATTCTAGTCCCTCCGTCTCAAGAAGTTCCTTACGTTTGACATTTTGAGGTCAAAGATATAAAACTTTGACCATTAATTAGTGAAAATATATAAGATTTACACAGTAAAAATAGTTAGATTAGATTCATATTAACTACTATTTTCATAATATCATCATTTTATAATTTTTATTTATATAAAATTACAATTATTCATGGTCAAAGTGTTGTATTATTGGAGACCGTAAAAAGTCCCAACGTAAAGAACTTTTTAAGACGGAGGGAGTACTAGATCTACATCTAGGGTATCAATACAAACTTTACTTTGCTAACAACAAAACCAGCTAAAATCTTACACGAGTACGGGTTTTGAATCACGGCATCAACTATTATCAATAGTTTTTCACGTCTCTAGTCTCTATGTATTTCTTCAAAGATGAGATCCTTCTGTTATAGTGTGGCCTTTATATATATATATATATATATATATATATATATATATATATATATATATAAGCTAATACTTTGTAGATGAAAAAGAGAAATTAAAAAAAAAAAAAAAAAAAAAAAATTATGGTGTTGCAAGAAGGAACTAGACTTCGAAAGCACAATAGTATGGATAGTTCATGCATGGTGGCTTGTAGATGTGAAAGGAGTCCACGTACTCACGTACCCACGTCTGGTCAAGACACCAGGAGTGTTACTGTAACAGGTAGCCGCCCTTGGCAAGTGTTACTGTAAAATAAAGTAATGCTACATTTATAATTGTTATGGATGGATTTTTCTATAACAGGTACGACTTACACTTGGTATACTTTTATGTGGTGATATTGATAATAAAAAGGTTAAATATAATATTCGTAAAATTTGCATAGAAAAATTTATCCCATTCTGATTATTAATATCCCCTAAGAGGTTATAAGAAGTATGATCCTACTAGTCATGGAAAAATTCCATAATAATTATGGATGTATCATTACTCCTATAATAGTGAAATAGACTAGTATTGAGGGTTGTCCTAATTAACTCCTTAATTTGTCTTTCACGATTGATTGTGACAATGATTTTGAAATATGATAACATTCACTTTAGACACCAATAAATGGTTGGTCTTAGTAATTTGCCACTCTTACAACCCAATACGAATATGATATTGGTTTAAAGGGTTATAGTAAGGGGAATTTCTAATTGGAACTCCTTGTGACCAAGACATCTCCAATTGGTACCCAATTTTCCTTTCTCGGAATCAAGATGGTACTCATATTTTATTTGCCCTTATTACTCTGTAACATTTTTTTTTTTTAGATTTTTTGCGGGGAACCCCCTCATATAATACACTATGTACACAAGCCCCTTATATAATTTTTTTTGTGGGGAACCCCCTTATAAGTTACTTTGGCCATGCCAACCCCCCTTGTTCAATTTTCCGGCTAATTTATTGGATTTTAGGACCGATTTGCCCTTGTGAAAATTTTCCAAATGGGTTTTTTCTTCACCCTTTAGATCTCATTTGATTCATACTTGGCATTTTTGTTGAAATTCATATGCTAAATTTTCTAAAGAGTGAAAAAAAAACCAATTTGAAAATTTTTTGCAAGGCCAAATCAGTCCTAAAATCCCATAAATTGTTCAGAAAATTGAACAAGGGGCGTTTGTTATTGCCAAAGTAACTTATAAGGGGGTTCCCAACAAAAAAAAAAATAAAATATATAAGGGGGTTTTGTACATAAAGTGTAATATATAAAATGATTCTCTACANTTTTTTTTTTTTTTTTTTTTTTTTTTTTTTTAATGAAAATCGTTAACTAAGGTGTTAAGTGGTGGTGGCGGCATCTTAATTCGATTTTCCTCCAATTTGCAGGTTTCCCTTAGCCTATTTCTCCTTCATTTTTACTTTTAAGCTTCAATTTGCTCCTCCAAGTTAAGATTTCATAATGTATTTCAAGTTTAAATTGCACCTTACAGGCCGTTTGTTCGATGGAAATAGGGAGTGATGAGACTTTAACTCCCCAAAATACCAATTTCCGTGTTTAGATCATGGAATGGGGAATAAAAGGAATTGAGGCATTTTATTCTCAATCCAATCTCCACCACCTCCTCATTATCAATGAAGGGTTATTTGGCAAACTAATAGAATCCCTAAATATTCTCACCTACATAACAAACAAGGGACTGAGAATTGATACAACGTGAACTCTCATCAAATTCCCATTTCAAATCCCCTAAATTCCCATTTAATTCTCACTTACCATAAGCCCTATTAGAACTTCAAGATTGAATGACTGAAATGAAGCATTAGAAAATGAGAGAATATGGACAAATGTAACCTATTTAACTCCTTAATTTAGAGTGACATGTGGTAGAGATATTGTATTTTTTTATATACGATTTTTCTAACCTATGTCCATTAATTGGGCACATGTTAAACATTTCAGATTCCTTCACACAACATAGAAAGTTTACTTTTTCATTTAAATATCTTATATAAATTCCAAAATTAAAAGAAAAAAGATTAGACATTGAACCATCCACCAAAACCATCGTTGCTGCCTCCGCCACTACTACCATGATAATTGTATATGTGACTACAACCATATGGCCGCCGCCAGCTTCGTCGGCAAAATTAAAAGATACCCCATAGGGTGGAAGGGTGAAACCTAAAACCAAATAAAGTTAAAAATTTGGGGTTTAGTGTTGCAATGATTGCTCATGCTGTGAGAGAGACAGTGGAGAGAAGAGGGGAATGAGTCGGTGGGGAACCAGATCTGACCGAGGAGGAGAGCGGTGAGAAAAGGATTAACGGCGGAGTAGATTTGCTATGGCCAAAAATAATAGAGATGTGCGAGACGTTCTATAAGGACGAGAGAGCAATAAAAGCATTTGGGAGGTTGAGAGTGACGGGGGTAAAAAGTGAGTAGTTAAAAATGGGAAGGATATTTATTTAATTGCTAGATTTTAGGTAACTAATTAAGAATCTATATTTACAATTCTATCATTTATTGTTACTATGGGCATAAGTTAGAAAAATCGTTTTATAAATTTAAATAGAAATGATATAGAAATAGTTTTAGACATGGAAGCATATATACGCCTGGTAGTTTACAAATATACTGTGGTTAACTATGTCAGAGTAATTCCATAAATTTATATTTCGCAAGGATTTTGTAAATATTTTTTTGCCGATACTTGCCTTACTTGTTGGACAAAAATACTCCTTGGTAACCCTTGATTTTATCTCGTTTAAAGAGATTTGATTATGATCATTACACGACATGCTTTATTGTGTTTTCTATTAATAAATATCTTGTCCCTTCTTAAGGGGGTTGATGAAATCTGTGAAGTAACAAACTCAACCGAATGCTTAAACTAATGGTTGGAGGTCCATTCTATCATTTTATCTCCTAATATGCCCCCTCACGCGAATCTGCTTCGAACTTGAAGCGTGGATCATGCACATTTCCACCCTTTTTTTTTTGGTAAATGATAAGAGATTATATTACCAAAACCCAGTAAATGTTCAGTACAACACTCAAGAGGGAGGGGGCTTACCTTC
Source organism: Mesembryanthemum crystallinum (assembly GCA_030267885.1). Lineage (NCBI taxonomy): Eukaryota > Viridiplantae > Streptophyta > Magnoliopsida > Caryophyllales > Aizoaceae > Mesembryanthemum > Mesembryanthemum crystallinum. Next base: position 10,863 of record BSSO01004386.1, on the reverse strand, counting down.
TAAGAAGAGCCTCCCCCAAGCCTCAAGAGTCAAATGCAAACTAAAAGAAAATCAATCTAGTTTATACAGCCAATTTCTGTCAGATGTAGAAGCTTTAAGTGATAAGCTCAAAACTCTATTTTTAATCTGCCATTTTAGTTCTTTCATAACTACTGCAGGTAATGGTGTGTTATTCTCCACTCTAGTAATATTCCAACCCTAACTACTGCAGGTAATGGTGTGTTGTTCTTTCATAACTACTACAGGAGCACAAGGCTTTCACATGATTTGAACTCAAGACCTCTTGGTCACTGGAGCTATAATACTAGGTGAATGAACCAACTCGACTATAAGTTTAAACTGATGATTGGAGGACTAAATTAATCACTTTATCTCCTAATAAAATCGAAAAGACAAAGAATAGTGAGATACGTTCAACTTCGTCTCAAAATGTCTCCTCAGGGTTAATATTGAAGTTCCCAACTCGATAGCTCTGTGAGTTCATCTTTAACATCGATACTATGAAGCCTAGAGATCAACCATCCGGGACGAGTTTGCACCGGTGGCCCGGACTTAATTGGTTTTTAGGTCAGTGGGTTACTTGGTCACGGCTTGGTAAATTCTTTAATTGTTTCTCATCTCATCTGTTTAAGTTGTTTCAATTTGTGTTATTATTTCGGATTGCGATAAACCTTTGTTATTATTTTTTAACTTCTCTTTTATTTCCAACAAACTACCTTTTCAATCTTAAGCTACTTTTATTTTTCCATTCTCATCTATAAAACAATTTATGTGATTATTTTTTGAAATTTTCATTTGAGATTTCATGATTAATTTTGAGAAGATGACCTTACAAACTTTTAACATTACACACCTTTATAGGTTATGCAACACATATGGGCTTGGCCCTAATTATTCATTGAAACTGCTACATCTGAGACATGTTAGCTTGAAAAGCATAAAAAGTATTTATTTATAAACAGAGTGCAACAAGAATATTCGTGGGCGGTTTTGATAGTTGAAACACTCTTATTATGCTTTTTGGTTCTTGGTAGCACCAGCAACCTGTGTAAGAGGCTGGGGTGTTACAATAAACTTCATGGTTTGTGTTGATGCAGATCCCTACTGGTGTTAGTGTGTTCCACAATGCTGATGGAAATGCTTATTACATAAATCTAAGATTTGTCAATGCTTCCACTCTCCCATTCAACCAAGCCCAATTGTCCCAGTCTTCAACAAACATAGCACAATCACAAGCTTGTTCAAATTTGTAGGATTGGAACATGTAACTAAGACTTGGTTTATGTAGTTTAGTACTAAGTATTTTTTTTACTTCTAATTTAGCTATTTCTGATTTGCATTTGAACAAGATTGACTTTTTGTGTGAAGTCACTGTCGTTTTGGAATTGCAAGTATCAAATGAAAGCATATTGATTTCTCCATAAATGCGCTCAATTCAATTATCAAATCCAATGCTCATAATATCCCAAAAAGTGACAATATTACATTATGCTCTTAAAATCCAAACTATTACAACCAATGTAATCACAAACAAAGCTATTTTAAGGTTTATACTATCTGCTTTTCTACCCTCAACAATTCTCAACTTCAATCCCTTAAACTCTTCTTCCAATTTGGTCTTTATAGCTTGCACTTTGGCTAGCTTCTCATTTAGCTTCAAATTCTTTTCCTTGAGCCTTTTCATTTCATCCTTCATCTTCTCTATTGATAGTTCATCATCTTTCAATCGAAACATCTCATTCACCACATTTTTCCACATAAAAAAACCCACAACCTGAGGTCTACAAGAGATAAAAAAAAAAAAATCAGCTAATTAACATTCAAATTAACCTAATTTTGAAAGAAAATTTTAGCAATTTTACCTTCTACAAATGGCAACCAAGAAATTCTTCCCTACACCTACTGCTTCTTGTCCCGACAATTTTACACAAAGTAGGAATATAATGCTCACACATAATAGTTAAGAGAAGCAGGGCTGCCAATTTTGTTAGACATTGCAACTTGTAAAGCAATTAACACAAATGAAAGAAAAAAAAATTTCAAAGAGACAAAGGAAAGGCAAATGGGAGAATTACATATAAACTGGAAGGGTACAGAGAGAGAGAGAGAGAGAAACGAGAGAGGGAGAGAGACGAATTATGAGAGGTGAAATAGTAGAGGTATAATAAATCGGGGCACTGGTAAAGTAGGTTGCAACGGTCACATGGAAAAGAAGTTAAAAAACTAATAAAATAAACCATGTTACTCAACTCACTAACGGAGAAGATACGAAGCCATGAACGGTGCATGCGTTGCAACTTCAGTGATAGTAGAGATTATTCTATTCAAATAGTGTAGTTCGGATTATTATTTACAACTTAGTGATAGTTTGAATTATTATAAACGAATTTTCCTTTGATTTATAAATTTAATAAACACATAAACTACTCAATGTAAAGTCATTTTACAATCAATTAAGAAATGGCTACTTGAAGTGCAAAACTATGATGTGGAATTGAGTAAACAAACTTGTATTGATTTTTGTTTGAATTTGTAACGTGAAGGTGGAATGTGTTTAATGGAGGTCAGTGTGATGAAGCTAGTGGCTTGGAGAAGATAATGATAGTTGCTACAATTAATCTATAGTTTTCTGAGATCACCAACCATAAGATTAATTGTATCAATTCACAAAGTCACAAAGACACAAGTTAATAATTACAAAGACTTCTCACATTGTAAAATATTGGAAAAAATTATGGTATTCACACAACTACAACAATGACAATAAATAGAGAAATAAGTGCAACAAATCAAATCAACAGACAACCAATTTTACGTGGAAAATCCCTCTCAAGAATAAGTTAAAAACCACGCTGCACTAAAAACAAACCAACTATCAATATTCAAAAGTATAAAGGGAACCAACAACAATCTTAGCGACAAGTAAATCTATCTCTAGGACTATGGGACCCGAGATTCCCTCCCCCACCGGGGGGGACGTGGGGTGTCCCCGCAATTCTGCTCGCAAGTTTTATGGGGTTGTCATGATCTTGTGTTATCATCTTTTGTTCATTTTGTTTTGCAATGTAAAGAAGTCGCCACCATATTTTAGGAACATGGAAATCGCGAAGGCATCGAATACGAATATCTAGAAAGATACCGTGGTTGAGCCAAATTGCACCCTACTCCTGTTATAGGGCGTGACTTTAGATGCCCAAAAGAGACTTGAGTTCTGGGATGTGGACTCTACTCAAATGGATCAAATGATCTTGTCATTGCATTCATATGATGTTCAACATTTAGCCCGATTTCTAGTTTATGTCTAGGTGATTTATGCACTCAACAAGTAAAGGTGATCACTTTGATACTCATGAATGAATTCAATTAGGTGACTCGAACCCATTTAAAGCCCATATCCATGAATGAAATCAATGGGTAAACCGCGAGTGTTTGGTGCATTGATTTCATTTAGGACGTTTTACAAGTTACATGCTTTGAAAAATAATAGATTAGATGAGCATGATTTATTTAGTAATGTTTAACCAAGTGGACATGAGATTTGATTTGATGCTAGGTTTATTCAAATCTCAAGACAAGTAATTAAGACCAACAAATCACATGATGAATATTATTTAGGGGCTAACCATGATAATAAACATATTATGCAAAAAAAATAGAAAAGAAATAGAAAAAGGGTTAAAAAGAGATCGTCACCAAAGTCGTGTGCCCTTGGGATAGTTCCTTGGATTAGAACACCTTTTGCTTGAGCATGATCTTGGCAAGATCTTGATTTTTGGAGGATGTAAACGGGTGCTTGGGTAGTGTTTGATTTTGTGATGCTTGGGTTTGGTTTGTGGTACTTGGGTGTGATTTGTGGTGCTTGGGTACAATTTGTGGTGCTTGGATGAGTGTTTGCGGTGCTTGGATTGGTGTTTGGGTGATGGTGGATGAATATGGTTGAAGGTGGATGAAGGTAGAGATGAGTTTGGTGGAGTAAGGTTGAAGAAGGATGGAGATGGAGGTGGATTTGGCTCACACTCTCTCTATTTGGGCATAGTAACCTTGCTTTGGCTTTTTATGATTTTTGTGGGAACTTCTCTCTAATTAATTTTTCTTGCTTGATCTTGCTCCCATTGAAAATGAAGGTGGAAGGGTGTTTATATAGTGGTAGGAAGTGGAAAATGGAAGATGGAAGAAAAGGGCATAAAATGGCACAAAAAGGGCATGAAAGGTCACAAAAGGACGAAACCAGACACTGTTGACACGCGTCGGGCACTGGCGCCTAGGTCGTCTACCCGGTGCGGGCATCGCCAGACCGGTGGGCTGCCCGTTTGGCGATGCGGGCATCGCTCGACCGGTCTGAACACCGCTCGACCGGTCAGGCTCCCCGCCGCGGCGCGCCTTTTCAAGTACAAATTTGGGGTTTTCGGGATGGGGGATTGGTCGAGAACTAACTGTACCTGATTGTACTTGATTCGCGGGAATTTTACGTGGATCGTGGGTCAGATCTTGGGCCCGTGGGTCGGTTTAAGCTCGGTTTTGGGTTGAAAACTTCAAATGCTCATAACTTTTGATCCGGGACTCCGATTTATGATCCGTTTGAAGTTTTAGAAAGCTTAGAGCAAGGGATAGAAGAGGAGAGGAAAAATTAGGAGATAGGTTCCAAGGTTGAGATCTTGCCTTTGGTGTTCATCATTTCCAAGTCGACTATTGTTATCGTCACCGGGCAGGGCGATGACATAGGAGACACCGAGTGGGGTGTCCACAAGGGTCTGAAGATACAAACTCAAATACCTATCAAAAATGAACCCAAGAACTCTGATTATCTGTGCTTGAAGTAGTGCCGCACTCACAAATGCTAGAACTAAAGAATTTCCCACTTGCTGTTCTAGTACTCCTTAGTAACAACTTCTTTTACCTCATTTAAAGGTCAGAGGCTCAAATTCTTTATAATCCCTTGGCAAAACCCACAATCATTAGTTGACTCAAACTTGTAACACCCTCACACTAATGAACAATAAACAGTTACAAGCCAATATAAATCCAAGTCAAACTAATAACCCCCTACAAAAATAGTGACCAGTAGAATAAAGGGAGGATATGGATCTTATAGAACCCTTCTGTCTACACTTTATCTCACTTCATAGTAGATAGACAAGCTATTCATACCAGTGTTAAACATATTGCTGGTAATTTTCAGTTCCAACTCACTGCAGTTTATGGTAGTAATGATGCCACAGAGAGAACTCACCTATGGAATTTCATCAAGCTCAGAAATGGAACTGTTCCTTGGGTTATTGGAGGTGACTTCAACAATGTACTTAATCTTGATGAGAGAGTTGGTTCACCAGTTTCATTGAATGAAGTTCAAGACTTCAGGGATTGTGTGGAGTATTGTGAGTTGATTGATATGAAGATCATGGGAGCTAAATACACTTGGAGAAATAAGCAGTTTGATGGCAATTTAGTCATGACTAAATAGGGTTTTAGTTAATGACAAATGGGTTAATGATGCACCTGAGGCAGTAGCATATTACTTACCTGAAGGATATGACCATAATCCTGCAGCGGTGCGATTCCAAGGTAACAAAGAGAAGCTTAGAGCTCCATTGAGGTACTTCAATATGTGGAGTCAAGCTCCTAACTTTGAAGAAGTAGTGAGAGCATCATGGTCTACCGAGGTTAAGGGGACTCCAATGTTTGTACTGATGCAAAAGCTGAAAAGGCTCAGAGGTCCACTCAAGAAGATCAACAGGGAAAGATTTCATGACATTGAAAAGGCTGCTGATATGGCCATGCTCAAACTGCATGATTGTTAATGCAGACTACAAATGCAACCTCATGATATGGTATTGAGAGATGAAGAGAAGACACGCTCTGAAGACTACAAAACTAAGAACATGGTAAGGAACAGTTTCTTAAAGCAGAAAAGCAAGGTCCACTGGCTGCAGGAAGGCGATATGAACACTAAATTTTTTCACTCCTCAATCAAGGCTAGAAGAATATACACCAAAGTATATGCTATCACTGTTATATGGTAGGATAGATACATAGAGGACAAGAAGGGGTTGTAGAAGCTTTTCTTGGTTTCTATAAGAGCCTATTGGGAACTAACAACCCAAATAGGAGTCATGTTAGTAGTTGGGTGGTTCAACAAGGTCCAGTGCTGAGCACAGAACAGAGACATGAGTTGTGTAGAGCTTTTAGTGCGGAAGAGGTGAAGAAAGCAGTGTAGTCTATCCCTAATGACAAGGCTCCGGGCCCTGATGGTTATTCAATCTAGTTCTTCAAGGATATGTGGACTGTTGTAGGAGAAGAGTTCACAGAGGCAGTACAAAAGATTTTTGCAACTAGCAAAATGCTTAGAGAAGCCAACAGATTATCCATCACACTTGCGCCAAAAAATGATGCTCCTAACTCTGTAAGTGACTACAGACCAATTTCTTGTTGCAATATGGTGTATAAAGTTATTGCTAAACTGATTTACAGTAGATTAAATGTTGTTTTGCCTAGTATTATATCAGAATTTCAAGCTGGTTTTGTGAGTAGCAGGAGCATAGTGCAGAACATTTTTGTTTGTCAAGATTTGGTTAGAATGTATAATAGGAATCATGTAACTAGTAGGTGCTTAATGAAAATCGACTTGAAGAAAGCCTACAATTTAGTAGAGTGGGATTTTGTTGAGGAGATGCTGTATGCCCTCAACTTTCCTAGCAAATTTGTTAACTGGGTCATGTCTTGTGTTAGATCAACTAGCTTTTCCCTTATGATCAATGGTCCACTCACTAGAAGTTTTGAGGGGAAGAGGGATCTGAGACAAGGGGACCCAATGTCCCCCCTGCGCTTTGTCATCAGCATGGAGTACATGTCAAGAATCTTTATGCAAGCTACAACCATGCCTATGTTCCAGTTTTACCCACAATGCACTTCATTGAGAATTGTCATCTGTGTTTTGCAGATTACATCATTTTGTTTTGTAGGGGAAATTACAATTCTTCTCTGATCTTATTGAGGGGACTTTAGACCTTTGCTCTCTCATCTGTTCTCGCTGCTAGTAACAGCAAATCTAAGTTATATTGTGGCAATATGGAGGAAGAAGTGAAGCAAGATATAGCAGATGTTTTTGGCTTCAAAATTGGAGAAATTCCTTTCAAGTATTTGGGAGTTAACATTTCCTATAGAAAATTCAACGTGGCTGATTGTGATATGCTCGTAGATAAGATGGTGAACAGCATACATTCATGGGGTACCAGGAGCTTATCTTATGCTGGGAGGCTGCAGGTGCAAATTCTGTCTTAATGTCTATATACTCCTACTGGTGTTCTATATTCATATTGCCTACAAAAGAGCTTGAGAAGCTCACTAGTATGTGCAGGAATTATTTATGGAAGGGCAAGGCTGACTACAAGTCACCACCACTTGTTGCTTGGGATTTGATTTACAGACCGAAAGAAGCAGGTGGTCTGGGCTTGACAGACCCTGTCCAGTGGAACAAAGCTGCTATAGGGAAGCTAGTTTGGCATATAGCTCAGAAAACTAATCTTCTATGGATTAAATGGGTTAATCGCATATACATGAGAGATGCTAACTGGTGGAATTACCAATGCCCCACTGACTGTAGCTGGGTTTGGAAGACAAGTTAACATAGTGAAGCAACTTATGACATAAGGGTATATGAATGTAGAACGGCAACTGAACAAGGGTAAATATGAAACTGGCTATCAATGGCTTAGGGGACACTACCCAAGGCTCCAATGGCCTAAATGGGTATGGAATCACTATCACATCCCCAAGCATTCTTTCATAGCATGGATGGCAATGCTAGGAAAACTCCAAACTAAAGCCAAGCTTAAAAGATATGGAGTATGCACTGATGACATATGCCCCCTCTGCAATCAAAGCACTGAAACAGTACTTCACTTATTATTTGAATGTGCATTCAGTAGGAAATGATGGGATTTGCTCACAACCTGGGTAGGAATACGAAGAAGATGCTATTCCATTGCAAGGAATTGGAGATGGGTCATGAAAAGGGGAAATACCAAGCTACAGAAGCAAGTGAGAGCTATATTCACTGGCATGATATATGAAGTGTGGAAAGCAAGGAATGAAGAGGTGTGGCAACAAAAGTGCATCAGACCATAGAAGCTACTGTACAACCTCAAGTTGCCATATAAGTGGAGATTAACTATGATAGATCGATCTACTTTGCTTAATCAAGATAGAGTATAGACAGACAGTTTCTTTGATACATTTTAGGGTGTGAAATAATTAGGAGGCCCTACCTAGTAGGTAAGCCTAGTTAGTTCTCATACCTCCTTGTCATTGTGATGTAAACTGGTTTCTCGTTTTATTGAGTAATATATCTTTTAATTCCACCAAAAAAATAACACCCCACACTAATGCACAGTTACAGACTTCATGGCGGATCCAAATTCAACTTCAAATGGGTTCCTTTCTATATATTTTACCATATTTTTATTACAAATATATAATTTTTTAAAAACTTTTCCCAAATTTACCCAAGAAAAAAATCCAAAGTATCTGCCACTGGTTCGTTTCCACTTTTTCTTTTCTTCCTTTTTTCATTTGTTTTATTTTATTTAGCAACTAAGCTAAAATGAAACCATGTCAATTAATATAAGTAGTTTGGGATTTGGGGAGACATCCCAATAAACTCCTCGCTTAACCCATATCACCAATACTTACACCTCGTTGGACCTTCTTCTTCACAATCTTGTTCTTTCTAATAATATGACCCTTAACTTGGAGGAGGGCCAGGTCCCTATCACTCTAACCTGATGAAGTTTGTAACCTGGAACATCAGAGGCTTAAATAAGCCTTTTCGACAAAAGGAATTGATGGGTTTTCTTAGAAAGAATAAAATTACTTTTGCTGGCATTCTAGAAACTAGAATCAAAGCAATAAAGCTATCTCTATTTTCTATAAATTTGCAAGAGGCTGGGACTTTGCTAATAACTATTCTGAAGCTACTAATGGCGGAATTTGGGTTATTGGAAAGCTGATCTCCTTGATGTGGCTATTGAAACTGTTTATATCCATTGCAAGATTGCTAGTAGATTTGTAGACTTTCAAAGCTATTTTACTGTCATATATGGAGTTAATACTATTGAGGGGAGGAAAGCTATGTGGAAAATTGTCCTTCAAATGGGCCAACATATATCCATCCCTTGGTGCTTGAGTGGGGATTTTAATTATGTTCTGTGCCCTGAAGACAAATTACATGGGGCTACAATAACTGATGCTAATATAATTAATCTACAATCCTTCATGTTTAATTTATCCTTTGGAGAGTTGAAGGCTACTGGCAGGTATTATACCTGGACAAATCATCGCATTGAACAAAAAATAGACAGAATCATAGGCAATGTAGCTTAGATGAGAGCTCATGGTGTCATAGCTGCTAAAATTGGAGAACCTCTCTGTTTAGATCATTGTCCTATCATATTAAATATGATGTTTGCACAGCACAATATTAAGAGACCTTTTAGGTTTCTTAATGTCATGACTGAGCATGAAAACTTTTTGAGAGGATCATTGAGAACACTTGGAAATCTCATGGAGCTGCAAAATATTTATCTCACCTCTGGAGGAAGCTTAAGGTTTGCAGTCATCCTATCAAACAGCTCCATAGAACAGAATTTCAAAATCTTAAAAAAAAAAGGTAGAGAAGTCTATAAATGAGTTGATTACAAATCAACAGCAAATGTAGCGTTGCAACACTGATGTACTTTGGGTACAAAAAGAGAAAAATTCCCAGTTGAGTCTTGAGAAATGGAGTGATCTTTTGGAGAAAGTACAAAAGCAATAGTCTTGAGATATGTGGATCAAGTCTGGTGACTTTAACACCAAATATTTTTTTGCTCAAATGACTGACAGGTACAACAAAAGTATTATTACTTCTCTCATTAATGGTACTGGTAACAAGCTCTCAAAGCTCTCTGAGCTAAAGACAAAGATTATTGATTCTCATTGGCTCCTCTGCTTCTTATCTACCTGCTATTGACATTCAGATCATGAGAAATGGTCCTTCCTTCTCTCACTCTCAGCAAGCTTTCTTAAATCAAGATGTCTCCGAAGTAGAAATAAAGCAAATTGTTTTCTCTTTGATAACAACAAGGCTCCAGAAAAGATGGCTTCAATGCTCACTTCTTTAAATCAGTATCGCATATTATTGGCCCTAAGGTATGTTCCTCTATTAAATCCTTCGTTGATGCTGGTGTCATGCCTACTGATGTCAATACTGCCATTGTTACTCTTGTTCCTAAAGTGAAACAACCTATTTGCATCAAAGAGTTTAGACCAATTGCTTGTTGCACCATGGTCTACAAAATCTTCTTAAAGATCATCACTCATAGATTGCAGCTAGTCATTACAGTGGTTCGTTGTAGTCAGTTTGCATTTATTCTTGGTAGACACATATGTTGACAATATTATATTGAGCATGAGTTGGTTAAAGGATACTAAGAAAAGAATTCTCCTAGGTGTATGATAATAGCGGACCTCCGGAAAGCTTATGACTCGGTGGAGTGGGGATTTATTGAGCAAATACTTAAAGAGATTGGCTGTCCTGCTAGAATGGTAAACTGGATCATGATCTGCATTAGGACTGTCCACTACTCTATTATTGTCAATGGTGAGTAGGGATGGCAACGGGACGGGGCGGGTGCGGATAGTGCCTTACCCTTACCCGTACCCGCCTAGGTTAGTACTACCCGCCACCCGCCCCACCACCCGTGGTGGGTAAGGGATTACAAACCATACCCGCCCCGGCGGGTATGATGTACCACCCGCACCCGCCCCGCATACCCGGCGGGTACCCATTACCCGCCCCATACCCAGTGGGTACCCGTTACCCGCCTC
>BSSO01004385.1:0-14633 GCA_030267885.1 Mesembryanthemum crystallinum | reverse complement strand
AAAGAATTAAAGTAATTTTTCCTACAGTAATTTGAACACTTATATCTTGTATTTCCATTAAGGTGCCACTAGATTTCAACCAAAGTTTCAATTAGGTACCATTGAAATAATTAGTAAATGACTAGATAATAATCTGTATTATTAGTCCGTTAGTTCAGATGCTGTTAATTTGGAAGCTTAAAATGATAGATAGCACTTTCTAAATGATTAAATTGCATAGTCAATATGCTAACTAATCTAACACAACTAAATACATAATAATGTGTGGGAGAAAAAAAAAGTTACAGAATTGAACATAACTAAAGTAAATTGATTTCAGGTTAGGAACGATAAATATTAATACCCCTCGGTCATGTATTACAAAGTCGATCCATTACGTTAACACATCACTAAACTAACAAAATATTACTAGTGCAACTTTTTCCAAACGTGATGACACCTTAATCTTAATGAAAATACTGAAAATACATACAGTATCACTTATATGTATTACCGATCTTAAACCTCCATACTATTTATAGAAACCAACTCTCAACTTATGGTGTCAAATATTCAAGTCCCAATGTCACCCTCTTTTATCACTCCTGGAGTCCTAAATAACTACTCCATAGAAAGGGTATAATTGTACTTTAACATGCTATATCTCTGATCTACATGAACATCAAAATTAAAAGAGCAGTATCTCGATCTGCAGGCTTTATTCTCTCTCAATCTCTTTCTTAGCCACCTCCTACTGTTACCTCTAACAGGAGTAGATTTGATAGTGCTAGATTGTGAATTATTTGGTGGACAAATAGATGGTGATGTAAATTGGAGGAGGAATATTAATTATCAAATTGCTTATGGAGCCGACACAGAGATACTACTGTGGGCATTATTAGTACATGATCAGGCCCGGTATTGGTGGAGGGCAACAAAGGCGCTCACCTAGGGCCCAAAACGATTAAAATTATCAAAAGTTTTCTAATTTAGTGCTATTATGTAATAATTATATTATTTTACATTATATTATATTATATTATAAATATACTGTACCCATTAACAATATATTGGTTTGTAGAGGGCCTTATTTGTATTTCGCAATAGGGTCAATAATATGACAGGACCAACCCTGCACATGATATCATGAGTATTCTTGATTCTAATTGATTTTTAGGTTATATATCATCTTAATGTGTTTTGTGACTCTTTTAGTGGTTGTAATGTGCTTTTTTTTTTTTTTTGCCTTGAGTGTATGATATCTTTTGGAGGTACAAGTCACAATCTTGCTTATATTCTAATTATTATTGAAAATGATTCTAATTATCAGTAAAAAAAAAAAACATATACAATTGAAGGTTTATACAATAACAAAAAAGGTAAAAAAAACAATTGTCTAAAATCCATTGAAAATCTACCATTTTGCCTATTCCAAATAGACAATTTTAAACCCATAAACTCTCGGAGAAAATGATGATTCGGTGTAATTGATTGCTCTAATCAATTCACATAATACTTGAATGAAACGAATACTATCTAAACCTTGAAATTTGAGTGACACTTTTTTTCAACTGTTACTTTTCGTACGTAGTTTAGGACGACTTTTAGCGGTTTATTATGGGTGACTTTTCACGATTTAGGGTATGTTCATTTCACCTTATTCAATCCTATGTCAGGTTTTTCAGTTCAGATCGTTCAATTCTGTTATTATTATTATTATTATTATTATTATTATTATTATTATTATTATTATTATTATTATTATTGATGTTTTTATTGTTAAAAAAAAAAATTGCACTTTGCATGATATATTAGTATAATAGATAGCGTACTTGCAAGAGTCTAATATTATTATCATACAAATTCATAACGTTTACATAAAAGTATCAAAATAATCATGGGTATAGTCAAAGCTATCATCATTTTTCTTGTGAGCAATCATATTAGCAAACTCCTGTATTTCTGTATGATAGTACAAATAACCATGTTATTCTACGAATGCCCATATTCCGGCCATCAGCTATTTCATCTTGCACTTGATCCATTATTACTTTTTTCCGGTCATCAACGCATTGCTGTAATAATATCCAACTGATAGATATCTTCCATTGTTGGAATATTTGTCAATATCTTCCATACATTCTTCAATATTATTTACTTCAATTCAATTCAGTTCATGTCGTTTCGGATCAGTTTAGTTCAGGTCAATTCAGGCCGTTTAGTTTAGTTCAGTTCAGTTCAGGTAATTTCAGGCGAACTGAACACACCCTTAGTTGAATTTTAAAAAGTAACTTAAATTGCAAAAAGTCATACTTAAGTCCCTAAAATTCATCCCTAAATTGTGAAAAGATTCCTAATTACATTTGATCGTTTAAACAGCTATTGGACAGTTGTACCCAAAAGTTTGCAAATAATATGGTTAGATGATTAATATTTCATAAATGTGCCATTGAAGGAAAAAAAAAATAACCAACATTTAGGGCATCTACAATGATTAAAACTGTTAAGATTTTTAAGACTCGCCACATTAGCATTCTACTCTTTAAGACCAAATTTAAGACTTAACAAAATTCATACCAGTTCAAACTCTTAAACTTCTTCTGTTTTTGCAATTTCATATGGGATCCAGCAATAAATTACCAATTTCAATATTTTTTAAGCTTCAAATAATTTTATAATTATGATGTCGGAACCACATGAGAGTCATAAGTGGAGTTTTGAAATCTTAAGATTTCATTTAAGATCTTAAAAGAAAAAATCAACTATAATGGCTTAAGACTCTTAAGATCGACTCACAAATTTGTGAAAACTTGAAAAAGGTTTTGAACTTTTTCAAAGACTTTTCTACATTGATTTGTCTATCAACTTCAATTTGGATTTTTTTTTTTTTTAAAAATTAAAAAATTAGTGCATTTAAACCGTTGAAACCCAACTGCTCAGAGACCTTCCCCAACAAGAACAATAATAGAGCTCGTGGAACCTGACACCGCCATTTTTCTTCTCTCTCTCTCACTTCAACCTCACACTCAAACTCTTTCTACTCCCAATTCTTTCTTTCTAACTCAACAATGGCAGTTCAAGCAGCATCACCAGCCGTTGGATCACCACTCTGCTTCCCAAGATCAAGCAGAAGGAACAGAGCTCTGCAGCCAACGATGGCCGTCCGATCTGAAGACACCCTTTCTTCTGTAACTCCAATCTTAACCAACTTAAAAAAGAACTGTGCAACTCCTCTTCCCATCTTGCGCCACGTGGCAGATTCCATGGCCAATGATATGAGAGCTGGCCTTGCTTTTGATGGTGCCAGTGATCTCAAGATGATCCTCAGCTATGTTGACTCTTTTCCAACTGGGTATGTTACTTTTCATTTTTACTGCAATTGTAATACTAATTTTGTAATTTTTCATGCTACTATTACTTCTATCTTTGCTTAATTAAAGTTGTTTGTTATGTTTAAATTTCATAGTGTAGTGATTTGGTGAAATTATTATGCTCACTCACATGATTTTTGAAGTAGCTAGGTTAGAAGAATTTGATGGGTGAACTTGAATTTCATGGCCCCATGAATTGATTTATTTTGTTGTGGGGTTGTTGAGAAAACAGAAATTTGATTTGTTGTGAAAATGGGTTGGTGCAAGGAATGAGGAAGGGTTGTTCTATGCATTAGATCTTGGTGGGACGAATTTCCGGGTTTTGAGAGTGCAATTAGGAGGGAAAGATCGGCGTGTAATTGCTACTGATTCCGAGCAAGTCTCTATTCCACAACACTTGATGTTTGGCACCTCTGAGGTCAGTTTGGATCAATAAGTGTGTGTGTTTATGTTTAGTTCACAATCGTTGTAGCGCAGTTGATTAAAGCAATCCGTATTTAGCAGGAGCTCTTCGATTTCATTGCTTCCGGATTGGCAAAGTTTGTAGAGAAAGAGAGCGGAGAAGAGTTCCAACTTGCACAAGGAAGGAAGAGGGAACTAGGTTTCACGTTTTCCTTCCCAGTGAAGCAAACTTCAATTGATTCTGGCATCCTCATCAACTGGACCAAGGGTTTTGCAGTCTCTGGAACGGTTTGTGCTTCTCAAATTAAAGTCATTACTTGAGCCTTGAAATTGAAGAAAAAAACATCCACACTTCTGAACTAGGATGCTTTCGAAATCTGTACAGGCAGGAAGAGATGTAGTTGCTTGTTTGAATGAAGCAATGGAGAGGCGAGGACTCGATATGCAAGTCTCGGCTCTGGTATTGTGTTGCATTGTCACAAAGTTTTCTTTTTTAGAAGCTTAAACAGCTCTAGCAAAAAAAGAGTATTTTACAATTGTTTAGTGATGCACAACTTAGGTTAATGATACAGTGGGAACTCTCGCTGGAGCAAAGTACTGGGATGATGATGTCATGGTTGCTGTGATCTTGGGAACCGGAACCAACGCTTGTTATGTGGAGAAGACAGATGCAATCCCGAAACTGTATGCTCGTAATTCTCCATCAAAGACAACAGTGAGCCAAAATCTCTTTCTGCAAATTATAACTTCAACTAATGCATAAGAATGAGACGATCATTATGAAATTTTAAGCTGTTTTGTGCTTCTTATATGTTCTGAGCTACCAAACAGTTGATGACTTCCAATTAGACCCGACCAAAAATTGACCTGACTTGAAACCCAAAATCCAGCCTGTCAAATTCGGAAAATAAAGACATTATCACCCGAAAAGTTCACCCAACCATAATACCAACCTGTACCGTACCCACCCGACCAACCAACTTGTTTGCCAAGTCTACTTCCGATCAAAGGGTCGTAACGAAAACATTTCTTTCGTGGCAGGGGTTAGGTTGTATATGTTTGACCCCCTCCTACCCCCATAAGCTGGAGCCTTGTGAGAGCCAGTAGTAACTGTTAATGTATGATACCTTCACATGTTCAAGGTTTTCATTTGACTAGTATATACTATCTCACTTCAGATAGTCAATACTGAATGGGGAGCATTTGCAACTGGACTTCCTTTGACCGAATTCGATAGTGAGATGGATGCTGCCAGCATCAACCCTGGTGAACAGGTAATCTTCATGTCTAGCATATGTTTTGATATCATCTGTTTGTGCCTGGACGTGAACGATTTTGTGAAGAGGAATATGAATCGCAGATAATGATTTTGCCTTTCATCAATACAGATATTTGAGAAAACAATTTCAGGTATGTACCTTGGTGAGATCGTAAGAAGAGTGCTGTTGAGAATGGCTGAAGTAGGTTCATTGTTTGGCAGTAGTATCTCGGAGAAACTGCAAACACCTTTTTCACTCAGGTAAGCAAACTAAAACTCTTGTCAGACTGTTGTCTTTCACCATTACTCTCTTTCGTTGTTTTACTCACATCTCTATTGTTATTTATAGTTGAGTTTCAAGTTTCTTATTCTTATTCTATAACAGCTGTTGAAATTTTAGTTTTACGGAAACCTTTGATAATTCACAATGATGACAATAGTTTCGATTATTGACCAGCAGTACACCGCATATATGTGCAATGCAGCAGGACAAGACCAAGGATTTGGAAGCTGTTGGCTCAGTTCTCTATACTGAGACTGGGGTGAGTTTGTACATACGAGTCCTTGTAGGATATTCTGTATTTCACCTCATCGGGGCAGTTCTTGCCAAAACAAAAAATAATGTAGAAGTTATAGGCTACGAGTCGTTCTTGTATGGTCTTGGTCCACATCTTATACACCTAAGAGATATCTTTTACACCTTAAAGGGTGGCTGACATATGGACCAATCCTCAAATGGAAGAGTTCAACTTCTAGTTTTAACAGGGGAGACTTTTACTTTAATGGATCAAGTTCATGCAAGAACAGGTTATAGCCTACATATACATATACGGAAGAACATGACAGGAATGTTCATCACTATGTTTTCTTCCTGCTTTGGTTTACCAGGTTGACTCCAACACAGTAGCCCGGGAAATTGTCCTAGAGGTTTGCGACACCATAGTGAAACGGGGCGGGCGTTTGGCAGGGGCGGGAATTGCAGGAGTTCTCCTAAAGATGGAAGAGGATACGAAAGGTCTGATATTTGGGAAAAGAACCGTGGTGGCAATGGATGGAGGCTTGTATGAGAACTATCCGCAATACAGAAGGTACCTACAAGATGCAGTCACAGACATTTTAGGGGCAAAATTTGCACAGAATATAATCATAGAGCACTCAAAGGATGGTTCTGGAATTGGGGCGGCTCTCTTAGCAGCTGCAAACTCCAAATACAGACATGATTTCTAGTTTTGTAGCTGGACATTTTGTACACTAGTAACTTCATCATGAATTCTAGGGAATAAATAGGACAAACCTGTGTTTCCTTAATCAAAATAGGGTATGACCTGATTTTCCAGGGTAATTGTAAAAGATTTATTCTGCTATAATATGTCTGTTGATCCAATGCAATGTAATTATGTGTAATGCCTCAAGATTTACCTTTGGCTGGAGACTATGTAAACAGGGTGTCGAATGCAGTTCTCAGGGGATGCCCAGCTCCAATGATATCTATTGGAGCCCTACTTCACATATTTCCTCAAGGAATGTGAATGCATAATACTGCTTTAGTCGTATAACATTATATACTCATAAACCATTTACTCACTGTTAAACAGTTAGAGAAGCCGGGGTGTTGCACTTGGATTCCATCTTCCTCGGCGGACTTCGTACTGACTATGCATAAGATATGACCATTAACTATGGTAGGGTCAAATGCCATTCTAGCCCCTATGGTAAACACTATCGATTTGCATCTTCAAAATCATGGTTTCTACGAGTAGTGCCAAGAGCGGCAAAAGCAAGACAAGCTCGAATGCTCACACAACATGCACGTTGCAGATAGTGTCGGGAAGTTAGCAATTAGCTGGATCTGAAAAGGGTCAAGCATTGAACAAAGGCATATTTTGCCAGATCTTCAAGTTCAGAAGTTCATTCATACAAGGTAAATTGCATCAGGACGTGCAGTTCCAACCACCACTATAGCAGAAATCGCCACTCATTGAGTCAACTGTCAAGGAAGTAAGATCACGTGCAACCCTTCTAACAAGGGCACATATAAATCTCAGAATTAGACACGCCAGAATTGCTAATTACTCTTCAAATACCATCAAAAATCAAAGATTCGTTCTGTATGTTCATGAAATTTGTTGCACAGGTTTCACTTCAATATGCCCAATATACAACTCTTTTTACTCTTTTACAGAGGCTCTTATTGATTTCCGCCTGACCATGCTATATCACGTATATTTCTTGAACTTTATAGCCCTTTAAGTGCTAGCACCTCAAATATGTAACTCCCGATCCTTGAGCATACTTGTTACTTCTTGTTTCATCTTTTAGTGACAAGAAGCACTAACCAAGTATTGATTGATATCAGAAAATTATAAGATAATAATTACCTAATTCTCCCTTCTGTAAGCTCCCTATCTAACGTCGCTCATTGCATAGTAATTGCAAGGGTAGAACACCCTCCGGACGAAATCGACCACCATTGTCTTCACATATGGAGGGGAGTTGGCTGTGCTGAGGCTTTGCCCTGGCAGGGGGTAACAATGGACCAAGAGTCATAAGTTGTGCCTGTTGAGTAATGTTGAGATACTTGGCACCAAGCGCGTCTGGAGAAGGTTGGGAAAGTGGGAGAGTTTGCAAGTGCTGTGTAGAGGGCCACAAATCTTGTGTCCTGGTCTGCCAGTTTGCAATATGGGATGAAAGGAGTGGGCCGGGCCTGAACCGTGCTGGTAGCTGGGCTGTCCAAATCTGCTGTTGCTGTTGGTTTGGCTGCAGCTGCAGCTGCTGTACAGTTGTTGTTGTGCTGCCTGTATGAGCAGGGTTAAAACGGTTTCCATAATATGGGGGCACCTGCAAGTGGACCTGTATGAAGCACACACTTTCATCACCAGGAACCACAGGTAGTAATTCTAGTAATGGTATATAAAGATGGATAAAAGCAACCAAAAAAAAAAAAAAAAAAAAAANAAACATACAAGTACACATACAAGAAGTTGAGTGTGCTATTCATTAATTATATCATCACTAATATAGACAAGCATTCATTCTCTCATTACTTATATCAATTTTACTTCTTTATATGCTGGGGGGAGGGGAGGGGAGGAATTGGAAACTATGACAATTAAGTTTTAATAATGACAGAAAGGAAGCATTTATATTAAGAATGAATCAACCGGATAAACTAATTCTTTTTGGTATGGAGGGAGTGTTATTTCATAATAGGAAATTAGAAGTCAGTTACAAATGGTATGATAACTGATGGCCCAAAGGGCAAAGTAATGGTGTAGTTAGACTTAACAAACAAATAGCTGGTTTAAGCCTCTTTCAATCACAGCCATTATACAGGATATCTCATGTTATATATGATTCCATCAAGAGCTTACACTTGGCTATATGGAAGTTCACTATTCCAGTTAGGTGTGGGCTAAAGCTTTTATACATTCGTATCAGATTGCGACAAACACCCCTCAACAAAAAGGTAAGAGTTAGCTTTTTAGTTACTCCAAAACACACTCTAGATGAAGGAAGCTAGAATGTATGATATAATCTCAAGCAGCAAAATTGGATTAAGACCTGAGGTGCTGTAGACGGAGATCCAGATATTGCTGAAACTTGATCCCGGTAAGAATTGGAAGGCAATCGATTTTTTGGCGTACAGAAAGGTAAAGGGATACTATGCTGTGCAATGGAATGTAGATAAAATACGTGACTTTTCGCTGCTGTTTCCATATTATCTCCCATCTTATTAACGCCATTACCAGCTACTGAGCCCACTCCGGCTGACAAAGATAGGAAATCAAAGCGCTGCCAATATAAACACATACATCAGATCTCCATGATATTATGAAATTGAAGAACAAAAAAATTTCAAGATTACAATACCTGCTTCTTTGACCTACGACAACCAGACAGTGAGAGCCCGTCTTCTCGTTCATGACTAGATCTGTCGGTCACAGATACATCATTTGCAGCTTCACAAGCATTCATGTAAGCAGCAGAATCGTTAATGCGACCTGCAGTGAGTTTTCCGTTTATTTCATTCCTGGCAGTATTTGAATGCTCAGGAGGGACAAGTCCACCAATTGAAAACTGAGGCTGAAAGTCTTTTCCTTCTGAGTCTTGCATCACCTGAATAAGGTGGCAAATGTAGACATGTGCAGCGCATTTCTTCCATGACTTTCCTCTGCCATTTGTAGAGCAAGATACCTGTTGAGTCTTGTCAGTTACAAAATCATCATAAACATAACACTGGTATCTACTCAAAGTTGAGCAATAAATAACCCGAAGTGTGAAACTTGGGGCGAGGGGAAAAAGAAGTAACATCTCAATCTCACAAGTGAAACAGGAAACAGCCAGAAGTATACCTTATCTGTTAAAACAGTATCTACACGTGTACGAAGTTTGGATGAGGGGGTGGCTGTGTTGAGCAAAGACGGAAAGATGATACCAGAGGGCCTGTAAAAGAGGAACCTTGACACAGTAAGAACAGGTTGAGTTACTAAGCAAGTTCGTGAAACTGGTAGAGAAAGAAGGTTACGGCGGAAGAAATTCATCCACTCGAGAGCCATGCACAGTTTTTGAAGGTAAACCTGGATGCAGTATGTAAATATTTTTAATTAGTAAACTAAAAGTAATTGCTACTGTAATGAAATGACTTTAAAAGGAATATGTCAATACCGTCACTACTTCTATGTATTGAAGTAGCAAGCTGCCTCTCCTGACTGGCTCCTACATCTACTGCCTGGCGATTACCATTTGATTCAGTTAATTCAATACAAAATTTGTCATGGCAATTATCAATTAGTAAATCTGTATGAAACTTACTCCAATATCAAGATGTGATCCACTATTGGGAACCAAGGGTTTCTCTGGTTTGGTCTCTCTTAACCTGCTTAAACTGAAATCCATCAAATCAAATATCCGTGACGTAACAGAGAAAGAGAAACAGCTTTGCAGTCCTAAGCTTACCCACTCTCCTGGCTTGGTTCAGTTGAAGTGTGAAAGAAGGTGGAATCTATCCAAGATTTCTGATCGCAAGTCCTAAGCAATGGGGGGATTGTTTGAAGGTTCAGCGGTGGAACAGGAACTTTTAAGTTGAGATTAAGTTGTCTTCTCTCTGATAAATTAGACCAACTGAGAGGGGCATGCTCAATCTGAGATTTTTCTGGTACAGATTCTATTGGTGACCTGTTAGCCGTTTGAGTAGCACTAGTGTCTTCGCCAGCAACTGGAAGGCAAGTGGCTTCTGGCTCCTCTTTTAGAATTGAAGAATCTGATAAGATAAACAAACAAAGAGTTAAGACTCCAGAACGACAAAAGCACAAGACAGTAGAAACATGGGAAAGAACAACAGTAAATAAAACCTTCAGGTGCAGGCATGGGATCCTCGTGCTTCTCTGCCAAGCTCAATGCTTTTGCCTCCAATAGTCCAATATCCATTTTATCTTTCATATGAATATCGTTGAGAGGGATCATTCCAGCCAATGCAAACAATGTCTCTGCCACTTCCTCCTCCTCTTTGGAGATAGGCAACGAAGCAGCCCGTTTTCTTGAATGGTCTAAACAACTGTTCTGTTGCATAACAAATACTCAAATTTCAACATCCAAGTTTCATAAAGCACACAATGACATGTAGCATACATGTATATACATATATGAATATGACTACCAGATGGAACAAACCATGCTTAGTTTCTTCAAACAATCCTTTCTGAGTGGTTCAACAGTATTTACCAAACGGCTTAATCTCTTTGGATCTTGCAAGGGCACTGAGGATGATTCACATCTACGTTTATTAATTGCTGCAAATTCACAGAAGCAAAATATGCACAAATGAGATCAAATTGGAAGATAAATTAAACATGGTCGTAGTATATTAAAGACATAAACAAAGGAACGATTGGAAGCAACTATGGCATGCAATTAGTTTTATAAGTAGAGTATCTATGACTCACATCATTCTTGAAGGCTTTATTAAATCAGGGGAAATCCAGCTTCCCAGAAAGAATATATTATCCAAGAATAGTAACAGAATGAACCCAACATGAAAATTGCAGCTCCCAGCATGTTAAAAGTGGAAGAACATACAGAATCTTAATGAGGAAAAGGGTTTAAAAAAGGTCATTAAAGCCCAAGCTCCATACTAAGAATTATTGTAAATGGAAAAGTTCCCCAAAAGACCCACCCTACTTGAATCTACTAGTAGTACACACTGAACAGAACTTGGAAATTCTTTAGCACCAAGGAATTAGTAAATCCCTCTGACTCAATTCTTAATATCAATCTGAAACCAGAGCAAAGAAATTACCTGAACGTAACTTCCTTGGAACAGAGACAGGGTCGACTGTATTGGAATCAGCAAAATTCTTCAAACCCACCAATAAAACGTCATTAATCATCAAGAAAAGGAACAAAAAAATTGGGAAAGTAATCGAAATTTGATCAGAAAAGAGTATAACAGAGAGAAGATGATTTACCGTTTTGGGAAGCTTAAATTTCCTGGGAGTGGCTTCAGCATCATCAGACCCCATTTCTCCAAAAGTACTCAACCGTCTCACTTTCTCTCTCCTTGACTCTTCCGCAATGAACCCTTCACAAACCCATCAAAATCATATCCAAAGCAATCAAAAACAGAGGAACCCAGATAACAGAGAGGGAGAGATATTATGTAGATAACAGAGATGGAGGTGGTGGGTTTATCCTATCAATATCATGCAAAGAAAACGCCAATAATAAAAGGAAATTGAAAGGAAGATGAAGACAATCCACCCAATTAAACAGCAATCTTGTCTGTTTCTTCTTATTCTGAGATATACTACTAGTAAAGTTAGAGAGGAGGGAAAGGGGTCATTTGGTAAAATTGGAAAATATTATAAGATGGATTTTTGGGTGTTTACCAGCGACAAGCAATTGGTGCTGCTTCTTGTTGGATCGACTGAATTCACGCCTCACATCTCGAGTATTGTCCATTTCTCTCTCTCTCACTTTCTATCTCTACCTCTCACACATCACAAAACAAACAAAGAAACGAACAAAAAAACACCTCGTTGATCTTCTTCTGCTGCTGCTGCTGATTTCTGAAGAGAGAGATCAGAGAACCCACCAAATTACAAGGGAGAAAACGAAAATAATGCGATTTTCCTACAGTAATAATGAAATTGTATTGAGATGATGAACTGAAAGCGAGTAAAGAGGCGAGAGCATCGATTAAGCTACACACTAAATGAAGTGAGAGAATGTAGGGTGAAGAGAGAGAAAGTTATAGTAGTACTCCTAGATTGGTTATTACCGAAAAGAATGCCGGAAAGAAGAACCGAAAACGCAGGGATAGTTTACCAGTAATAATCTATCAAACGAAAAAAGGGGAATTAAGATCTAATTAATATTTAATTATTACTACATAACTCTAATTTCTGCTTCTTTTTCTCTTTTTCTTTCTCTCTCTACAGGATCGCTTTTTGTCACAAATGCATATGCGTTGGGGGCAAAGAAAGACAAAAGTTAACTGAAAAACAAAAAAGGAAAAAAAGAGAAAAAAGTGAATTCGTTTCTCGTGTTGCAGAGAATCGGGTTCCTCACGAAACAAAGCACACACCATTAGAGAGAGAAAGTGCGAGACGCAAAAAAANAAAAAAAAAAAAAAAAAAAAAAAGCAGCTGTCGTGATGCTAAAACCCGTGATTGATGAAAAACTAAAGCTACTCCCCGAAAATTCAGCGGATCCTCCTCAGTTCACTCAGAAAATTTGAAAAAGAATAAAGAAATTTCAGGCGAAATTATTGTGAGATTGAAGCAGCGATTAAACTCGGCGATACAATAGCAGCATTATTGAAATCATAATGAGGACAACAATGGCGATTGGCGATAAACAGAAGATGATAATGACGATGAAGAAGCAGCTTCAAACTAGCAAAACTAATTGTAAAATTTGGAAACGAAATTTCCGGCGACATAATTGTGAAATTGAAGCAGCCATAAAATTCGGCGATTCAAGAGCATCAGCATTATTGAACTCAAATCGAGGACAACGATGATGAGTGGAAGATGAAGAAGAAGAAGAGCTTCAAAATTTGCAGAAATAATCAATTACCAGTAGGGATTGAAGCTTGTTAGTTACGTTCACAGTGTTTCTCTCTCTAAACATCCGCCATTGATGCGACCTGAAGCTTTTTTCTCTCTCTAAAAGATCCCGCAAAAAATACTGACACGACGTCGCCTCTCTCTCTCTCTCTCTTTTTAGAGTTTCTCTCTCTAAAATCTTTCAGTTCCTTTTTCCTTTCCCCACCTCACCTGTTCTGTTCGCCTCACACGTCACAATAAATATCGACAATCAAACAATCTAAACGTCGCTTCACCAAATCGACGGCGGAACTAGGTGGGGCCCAAGTGGCCATCGAACCACAGCCGTAAGATCTTCTGTGAAGATCTGCTATGCCGCTGTCTCACGGTACTTCTTGTGTTCCGCTATTGTACGGCTGTGATCTGTGGTTACGGAGATTGATTGGATTTGGGGCGTTGATTGTCTAGTACTACCACAGAGGCCATTTTCTTTTTTCTTTTTTTTTTGTAACCGAAACTTCATTGCCACGTCAGATTGTGGTTATTATTATTATAAATTATTTGTATTGTGCCACGTGGCAGAAGTAGTTTGTTCTTTTGTCGTTTTTAATGATAATCACCCGCCTCTTAAATAAGGCAGGCAACCCTTAACATCTTGGCGCGTAATTTTCACGTGGAGGGTTTGGGATTTGGATGACTTAGTGGCCAAACAAATGTGGGTTATTTCGGCATACAACAAGAACCTGCTCCGCTTAAACATAGCTCGATGGCTTGGCCCAGCATGAGGAAGGGATGTCATGTGTGAATACTGAGTAGTAATGGATTTAAAATGGATTTAAAAGAATCCAGTTTAATACCACCCAACAATCAATAAATACCACCAAATTTTAATATAAATGGATCAAGATACCCTTAAATTGCACAAAAGGCCTCACTCTCTCCTACCCCATGTTTATCCCCTTCCTCCCCAGCCTAACTCCCCTCTGTTTTTCTATCCCAAATCCTCCATTCTTACGTCCACCATGGCACCTCCCACCCCACGTCTGCCCCTACCCTGGCCAAGGACGTCGACCTACGTGTTCCGTAGCAAGTCATTCGAAGAAGAAGAATAAGGAGGAGGAGGAGGAAACTACAATTACTCTAATTAACAATAACACTTAAAAAAATCCAATACTAAGAGGAGCTTCATATGCTTGAAAAAATTGAAGTCAAGCACCAAACTGTAAATCAATTAAATAAAGATGGTTGAATTTGAATCAAGAAATAGCACATCATTTAATATTGAATTTTCTCATAAAAATCCACCTTACATTGCAAGATTGAATCAGTAATTACAACTCAAATGTAAAGACTTATTGTGCCCACCACCGCAACTCCTAGCACTTAGTGGAGTTCTGAACGCGGCGCTCGTCGAGCGCGACTCCAAGGAGTGGAGCTCCTCCATGGAAGGCAGTTGAGTGCTTGAGAATTGGAAGATCCCGTCGGCTTCGTCTGTGTTTTGGGTCGATGGTGATGTTAATGGAGTCAAGTTCTATTGGATTTATATGCCCTGTGATGGTCTTCTTATATTGACTAATT
>BSSO01004384.1:0-14635 GCA_030267885.1 Mesembryanthemum crystallinum | reverse complement strand
ATTTGTTACATAGAAATTTAGAGGCCGTTTGGCCTAGTGGACATGTGCAAGCTCATGTGGGTAGAGGATCATAGTAAGGGCAAGCTTATCATTACCACATGATCTAATGTTTTACCCAGTGTTTGCAAACAAGTCGAAACTTGCACATGGAGAAGATTCCTTATTGCTAAGAAAAGCTGGTTTGTTAATCTTTGAAGCTTACAAACTCAGGTGCAGGGCTGGGTGATGAGGGTCAAAGTCCAATCCATATAGCCTAAGGTTATGAGTATTTCATTGGAAGTGCTGTTAATCTTTCATGCTGTTTCAAGGCATAATTATAACTCTTCTTATGCTTATCTAATCTTAGGACAAAGGACTTCTCGAGGAGTGAGGGCTTGTATATAACATGGATGCCGAGAGTTGTGGTCACTTCTTCTTCCAGGATATAGCTGCATGTAACACTATAAGAAGTGACTGCACATTTTGGGACTTCGGAGATTATTGATCCTTCTCTTGGTTAAGGACAGAGAACAGACTTTTTCCATGAGATGAGAATAGCATACAGCCACTCGGTAGTTAAGATTCTGTAACATATGAAGGTAAATCCTGCTTCAGTGTCTTTGTGAGAATGGATTAAGGAGTGTCATTACACAGCATTGTTAAGTTTGGATTACCCATACAGCTGCTTGTTCAAATACAATTGCATGGGCCATGAATAATGTTATCTTATCATATGTGCTTAAATTTAGAGTGGAAGGACAATTTGATTGCAGACATCCCAAGGGCTCTTGATTCATTTTGAAGGCAAAAAAAAAAAAAAAAAAAAAAAAAAAATATGTATTGCATGGATCCTATTATTAAGTTGTAGCACCAATTGTGTATGATACGTGATGCTATGTTTCTCAGGATTTATTGCATGTGAACTTTACCAAAAATTGATCCAATCTGAAATCTTTATCCGAACTTAACTTAACCTTACCTAAGTGTTCAGTTGACAAGAGTTTTCGACCCACAACCTGATGAACCTGCTAAAATCTACTGGGAAAATGGAATTAACACAAAACGTGACCTGAGTCGACTTTCAAAAGCCAAATTTATGAGACCAGAACCAACTTATCTACCTGTTTTGATCTGTTTAGTCCCATGTTAACATAAGGAAGCTTGTGTTATTAGTGACTAAAATTTTGGGCATGCACTTTTCCAGGTCACCGTCACTGAAGGAGTTGATCATACCTTCAACGTTGTCTATATCATTCAATTATATACTAAGTGCTATGTATCACTGGAGGAAGTTGAAGCGAATACATTGTCCTGGAAAGTTGATTAAATATTGTGTACCTAGCCTTCAGAATGTTGTAAGTATGCGGTTACTTGGCGCTGTAAGTGATGATGCAGCAGTAATAATCCGCGACCGCTGTCCAAAACTGATGAGGCGTCTGAGGCTCATCTCATGTGCATTGTCAGCGAATGCCTTGTCGATTATACTAGACGGCCACAAGAATCTAGAGCTGTTGGATACTCGACATAGTTTTCGTGTCCCCAACTGCTATGCTCTTACTAGAAGTGGGGCGACGAGAAATACTTTAGAGTGGAACGAAGAAGAGAAATACTTTAGGTGTACCTGAGGTGTAACCAACGGTGTTGTGCTCGGTGTGCAGCACCCATCAAATACTTTGCTCCAAAATCGAAGAAGTGTGAAAATCCTGAGCTGTGCTGGATATAATCTTTAGCTAGTTCTAGGCCAGGTTTTACCCTTTGCAAGTTGGGTTGCTTTGCTTAATCTTTCTAGTTCTAGTGTGGTAGGGTTGTACTTTGTGCTTTTGTTGAAGCTGTTAACTTATGCCGACTCTTTCGCTATTCTATTTAAGATCATTGGTCTTTAATTTGAGATTGATCTTCGACTTCGACCGTTCTTTATTAAGTCAGGTTATGTTCATTTTGTGGCCGGTTTCCATTCATTTCGGTTCAATTTAGTTTTGTGCGCGACGTTTTAAGCAGCATTGGTTTCAGCACTGGTTATCCCACTAAAGGAATAACAATGTCAGGATAAACGTGTCAAGGCTTTTGGTATACTCTTGTATGCCCAGAGTCAACAAACCTGAGGAATATGGAGAATTATCTTGAGCAGATACCATGGCCATGAGTAAGTTATACATTNAATTGCATGTGCATAATTGAGAATTGTTTGAGAGTACTCTGCCAAATAACAACATTTTTAAAATAAGATATACACATAAAAATTAAGATTTAATGTACAACTTTAAAAACTATATGAAGCTTGATAATAAATATCACAAAACTTAATTACGACTTCAAAAATCTTACCCAAAATGTACTAGTTTACAAAGACGAAGGTAATACTATGGAGAGGGATTTCATGTACATCTGCTCACAAAAACTTTGGATTTATGGATGGCTTCAAAGAAAAGAAGTCTTTCTATGGTAAGTATTGGTAGAAATATCAAGTACGTCCATATCTTTTGAGTGTTTGGTGATCATCTACAAAATGAAAAATTGAAAGAAAAGTTGCATAATATGAAAGAACATGCAATAATCTCTCACCGCAACTGGAAGGCTGACATATATTATAACTAGATGAGTATATAGAGTTATAATAACATCCATTTTTGAAGGCCATATCTTCATCATGACCCCTCCTTAAGGCCCCTGAACCTGATGGCCTATAACTCTATATGTCTTGTTCTTCTAGAAACATTGGTATGATGTGAGTTCCACCCTCATTCAATTTGTGCAAGATGTGTTTAGGTCTAAAATGATTCCTAAGTTTGTGAATAAATGTCTCGTTTGTCGGATCCCTAAGAAAGACAACCCAGAGCATTAAGAACTTTTAGGCCTATTAACCTTTGTAACACTAGCCACAAACTGCTAACCAAGATCCTTATGATTACACTAAGACCCCTCCTTAATTAACTAATCTCTTAGAAAAGGGGAAAAAAAAATCTTGGTTTGTAATTAAGATTGATCTTTGAAAGGCCTATGAAAGATTGGAGTGGAGCTTTATTAGAAAATGCTTCCTGGCTTTCAATCTTAGTATAGAGTCTATTGATCTCATTATGAATTGCATTTGCTCTTCTTTGTTTGTTGCCATGGTTAATGGTTGTCCTTCTGAAATCTTTAAACCCACTAGACTACTAGAAGCATTAGGCAAGGAGATCCCGTTTCTCGTTATGTCTTTATTCTATGTATAGAATATCTCTCCAAACTTATTCTCCAAGCATATGTATGTGAGGACAACAACTGAAAACCTTTTAAAATTGGCAAATGACATCTTCCCATTTCTTATCTCTTCTTTGCTGGTGATATTCTGCTGTTGGGGAAGCTATTGCTAATATTGCCCACACTATTAGAGACATCCTTGACATATTTTGCAGTCAGATCTGGATAACAGACCAGTTTTGACAAGAGCAATGCGTTTTTCTCCTCTAATGCTACCTTATTAGAAGCTAAGAATGAATGTGAGAATATCCTTAATATGAAGCCACTTCCAATCTGGGATCCTACATAGGTTTTCCTTTGACTCATACTAGGTGAAAAATAAGTTAGCTTCTTGGAAACAAAGTTCCTTTCCATGGCAGGTAGGAGCATTCTCATCAATGCAACTCTCAACTTGATTCCTCGCCACTATATACAGAACATGACGCTACCTAGCTCTACCTTACATGAACTTGGTTCCATTATTGCCAATAGCTTCGTTTGGGGTCATAAGCAAGGGGGAAAAAAACTTCACGTGGTAGCATGGAATAAGGTGTCTCAAAACAAAGATTATGAGGGAGTGGACAGGTGTTGGTATTCCTTGTCCTTCACTCTTCGCGCTGTTGTGATGGACTGGATGAACACTGTCACCAATCAACCCAGCCAAGGAGATGATATTCACATGTTTAAGTACGCTCGCAATGACATATTTCTCACTAATAATGTGTATGATCTCCTTTCTATGAGGAGTAGCCTCAGTCCTGAGCTTCTTCGCTTGGGAAACTTCCCTTACCCCCAAAATTTTGTTTTTCATTTGGATGGCTAGAAAGGATAAAATCAAACATAAGCTCGATTTGCTTCACATAAGCATAACTGAAAATGCTACTTGTCCTAGTTGTAGCAATTCTGATGAAGATACTTTCATATTTTAAAAGATTGCATGTTATCCAGAGTTGTGTGGCAACAATTGCTTGTTCAGTTGTTCCTGACACTTTTAATATTAACAACTTTCAGGATTGGATGGATTTAAATCTGAAAATTGGGATCAAACATCCTACAGGTCTCCGATCCCTTGAAACATCCTTTTTGGCTTTACCATTTGGCACCTTTGGAGAAAAAGAAATCGTGTGGTTTTTGGTACACCTAAGGCAAACACTAGCTTGACAAAAAAATTGACCCTCAATGCAGCTAACCCTTGCAAAACTAACCGAAAAACAACTATGCTCAATATTTGGACCTCGCCTCCTAAGGATTGGCTCAGGTTGAATACTGATGGCTCGTGTAAGGGCATAGGATCTTCAGCTTCTTGTGCAGGTGTGTTCAGAAATGAAACAGGTGAATGGATGGTTAGCTTCCAGCAACACCGGGGCTAGCTATCAGCCATGCAAGCTGAACTTTGTGAGTCAAACTGGGACTTGAAATTGCAGTGCAACATAGATGGAGCAGACTAGAAATCAATTAGGACTCGATGGCAGCCATCAATCTTCTAAAGGGCAACAAAAACACTAAGAGTCAGCTGACACACACTGTAATGTAATGCAGGGAGCTCATCAACAGGCTAGAGATTTGAAAAATAGAGCATATTCCTAGGGAGATGCGAATCAATTTGCGGATAGAGCTAAGCAAGCAAATGATATTGAAACTTCATGGTACCCCAAAACATTTAGACATGTTTTAAGGAATGAAATTCCTTCTTTCGCTAGAACTCTTTATGATGATGATGCCAAGGGTACAAAGTACCCAAGACTATGTAACTAGCTCAAATATCACTTTCTCTTGCACCAAAAAAAAAAAAAAATCACAGTAAAACAATTTTTCATAGCTTTCCATACAGAGAGTCCTACACCCTATTACATAAGTATATATAAACCAAACAAAATCTCTTTGAAATTATGCTACTCATGCAACAACTTCAAAGGTAAGCTTATGACATAGGATGTCTTGAGAAGAGAGGGCTTGTATAACTTGGATGCCGAAAATTGTGGTGATCACCTCGTCTTCTAGTGTCTAATTGCATGCAACATTGTAAGAAGTGATCGACTGCATGTTCTGGGATTTAGGTGGAGCATATTGTTCCTTCTCAAGGTTTTGGTCAGGATTCCATGTAACCAGACATGAATAAACTTTCCAGTTCCATGAGATGAGAGTAGCAAACATCCACTTGATAGTTTAGAGCCTGTAACTTATGTAGGTTAATCCTACCTTGGACACAGTCTGTTGCAATGGCAAAGGGTAGTGATATTGAAACTTTGGCAGTTGATGTAACTGCTACTGCTCTCAAGTCTTAATAATAATAATTTGGGGAAAGGAAACAAAATTGAAGATACTCAATATGTGTTATTTATGTCTTTGCTACCGCTCTAAACTGCTACTGCTCTCAAGTCTTAATGTATCTACAGGAGACAAGTAGAATCTTTGTGCACAAAATAGTTAATAATGGCAATTTATTTATTTATTTTTTGTGGTAATTAATCCTAACTACAAGGCATGGTCGCAAGCCGCGTAAAATTTTGCTTCTGGGGCTGGGGGGTGTGCACAGCCATGTGCAAAACTCTAATGCTAACTACAAGGTTTGGTCACAAGCTGCCTAAAACTCTGCTTCTAGGGCTGATCGAGGGTGTGTATACACTACACAGCCATGTAGATTCCTCGCCCTCTTTTTCTATTTGAAGGAGCAAACATGACCTTGTTTATTGCAGTGCTGACATAAAGATACTCGTAAAGATTGAAGAATACAAAGGAGGTGGTGTTAGTTCCAGTTATGTTATGTATACGAGAGCCAACTGCATTAAGTGCTGCAGACATACTAGCCTTTGTACCTCCCTTGGACAAAAAAAAAAAAAAAAAAAAGAAAAAAAAAATGCTGCAGACATGAAGATTTTAATGAAATTTTTTACAGGCAGCAGAATTAACAGTCATCATATCACTAGAAACTTTACCATGAAACAGAGTTGGAGCAAAAGAGAAAAGTTGCTTGCTACCAGCTGCTGCTCTCACCAGTCAGCTCATGTATACAAGTCTAGATCAGTGGAATGACAAACTCATTTGAGTACCTAAAATTTAACAAAGGTCCCTACTTATTACTTAAGTAACACGTTCCTACGATCGAGATGAAAATCAAAAGGCATCTATATCAGATTTCCACAACTTCCATAAGCCACCATCTTATCTTGCTGCCTGAGAACATAGCTGATTACAGACCTGCAGAAAAAATTCAAAACGAAAAATAAATAAATAATCCCCGCCATATAACAAAAAATAAAAGAAAATGTAAAGGTCGACAATATTTCATTACACAACTTTAATTGTTTATCATTGCCATTCTGCCCCAATAACAGATTAACCATCCAGGTAAATTAAATCTCCCATTTCAAAACTTCCATGAACATACTTCCCAGTAACAAAATTACAGACATGCAATGTATTGTAATGACAGATGACGGGCTAATCCGGATTCAGGTGAAAGTAACCTTTAGTATCTCCAAAAATACTCCACATAACATAACAAGCATACAGGCTAAACAGCAAAAGGCAGGTGCTAGTCTGATAACATTCTAGCAGGTCGTCAAGGTGATAAGAAAAAAGAAGAAACAATGACCTATATCCCCGATATACTATTGCTCCTCCCTCACTGAAGCTATCAAGCTAGGTACATTGAAACTCTATCTCAAACGAACGTTTTATGAGTATATTCCGCAATCTGATTTAAGAGCTCCACTGCATTGGAAGTAATCTAAGCTCATAAAGGGGAAAACTAAAAAAAAAAAAAATATCTCGAACCTTACAACAAAATGACCACCTTAACAGCCCTCACTGATGAACTGGTATACTGAAACTAAAATCCCTGATACTGCTGATGTATGATGAAATGTCCCTATAAGCCGAGAAATGTTAAACGAGGGAATGTATGAAACTCAAGCTTCTCACCTGTTTAGCTGGACTTTTCTTGATATTGTTGTAACTATCATCTTCTGATCAAATCACGAGTCTCTCACAAGAAAGCAATGAAAAAACAATTTACCTACAACTAGAATTCTTGTTCAAATCCAGACACGAGATCAACTTGACGAAAAATCATGGAACAGTCTCACAAAATACAGCACGTACAAGAAAACCCCATCACCCTGCCAAACCACCTCCGCAAAGCAAAGACATAAATAACATATTGAGTAACTTTAAAGAAAAGCAGAACTTCATACTTAACCAACTCCTATGTTACAGGCCAACAGGCCCAACATTACTAAGCCATTCAAAGGCCCAACATTACTAAGCCATTCAAGGGCTTTGGTGGATGTTGGCTAAATGTTGACTAAAGACCATGTAGTGACAGGGGAGGCACGAAAGCCAATACAATAAATTTACATACAATAGGGGAGGGGGAATTGAGCCTGGACCTAATGTACCTAGGGTCTCAGTCTTAACTACTAGGCCAAGACCTCATTGGCAAGCCAAGAAACACTTTGTCAATATTAAAATAGATTTCTTACTTCTAGGTTGATTGATCACATTATCAACAAATGCCAGTTGTTAAATTAATAAAGAAGGATGGGAAGTCACGTGACGCATAATCCCTATTACCGCGAGGCAAATAGTGCGGCGGATTGGCTTGCCAATTGGGATGTTGACCATCGAGAGAGTATGGTTATGTGAGACGAGGCTTAATTCAGAATTAAAAGCCCCTTCTTTTTCCTATTTCAGCCCCTTGTTGTTGGCAGTGGCAGTGAAGTTCCCTCCAAAATACTTTGAAAAGAGGAGAGACAAAGAGCAGCGTGTCCGACTAAGAGAGAGTTACATTTGCTTCAATGGAAGAGTAAGAGAGAGAGCGGCTACAAACATCACGGTGGCTGGTGGGCTGCGGCGGCAATCGGATTGCCAACACTAGGTATTTTTTCCAATCAACCCCTTAATTTTATGTATGAGTAGCTAATTGTTTGATTTATCTTGAAAATTGAGTTCAACAACAGGTGGAGTTTAGTTGAATGATTTATGGTTAGGGTTTTAGGTAATCGATTTTTTTTTTTCAAGTGTGAATAGAAATCAAAGTGATCTTTCCATTCGGGAATTTGTAGTTTTGAATTGAGTTGAAATTTGCTGTGTGAGGTTCACCATTGTTGTTGCTCCAAATTTCACTTGGGGATTTGTAGTTTTGAATTTCCCTTGAAATTGCTTTAAATTGCCGCTAATATGATTGTGATATTTCTGAATTTTGTCTTGTTTGCCTGTATTTGTATCTACTTTGCGGGGTTTGAATTCCTTCAGGTTCACTGCGATATTTTTTTTTTTTTGGCAACGCACTGCGAGTGGTCTTGTTGGATTCGCTTTCATGTTGTTTTGTTTGAGTGAATTGCACCCCATGTACCTTCTTGATGTCTCACTTTCTTGTCTTCATGAATGCTTTATCTGGAGATGGTGGTAGTTGGTAGCTGTTTGAAATGTGAAGGTATCAAGTTTGATAATGCGGATCTAGTGGTTTCTAATTGGGACAAGGTTTAAAAGAAAGAAAAAAGAAGGACACTCTTTTCTAGCTTTCTTCTTGTTCTGTTATTCCTTCATTTGGGGCATTTATTATTTCAGGAAGTTAAAAAGATCCAGTCACCCATTCTATATGATCATAGGTAGTTATGTTTCTAGTTTACCAAGTATTTTAGAATTATGATGGTTGTTATGATAATTGATATTGATAGTTTTGCCCTATTAATCTCTTCTTTGATTCACCATCAATAAGTTTCTCCCAAATTGTTGCGCTGTTGTTCAATTGCTGCAGTGTTCCAATAGTTTTTATGCTTCCCTGCTTGGTGATATTCTAGTAAAACGATGCTCGCTATTTATGCAGATTTGTGAGGGGCTTTGGCTGTAATATTTGACCTTTTGTTTTGACACAATAATGGCCTTATGCTTGGTGATATTAAAGTGCTGGCTTAGGTTTTAGCAACAGTTAAATTCTGGAAAATTGGAATGCCTAACAACTATCTTTTAAAGTGACGTTGCAATCATAGTGTAGTAAAGGTTGATTTCTTAAAAAGAGTTATCTTTTAAGCTTCTAATTTCTAAATGTATTAGATTCATGATTAGTAATTCATTTTTTTTTTGTTGTATTATGAATATACGGCTTCTTTGCAATGTGAACTTAGCTTTAGAATGAGGCACTGTGACATGTAGATTTCGAAAACTATTTTTTTTCTGCTCCCTTGTTTACTTTATTGACTAACATATAAACTGGCAATACGTGTCAGTGTCAATCTAATTTAGTCAAAATCATACTTCTTAGATTGAAGATGATGAATTATTTGAGCTTATGTTATGCTAATTAGATATGGAAATGGTGCAAGTACTGGTGGAGTATGGCCAGTAACTTCCATTTTTCAGGCGGATATTGTTGTAAAAATATGTGTAATAGGTACTCAATGAGAACTGATGAACATCATAGAGAAATGGGCATGCTGCAGTTTTGCTTTAGGTAATAGCATGTACTGCATGATTCTCTCTATCCCCTATTGTTTTGGTACTCGCAAACTGGATTGCAGTACTTTAACTCACCAGTCTTTCAGAAATTGCGAACCCACACAAGTTTAAGGATTGAGCAAATCTTACTGAAAATTATTAAGGGAGTTCACCTCAAAGTTAAATATAGCTAACCTGTTAAGCCCTTGATTAAGGCTCAAACACATACTTTAAAATCTGAGTTTGTTTTTCATATTTGTCTGTTTGAACTTTGAAAGAATTTGGGCTGATCACTATACCTTTTGTCTAATATTATATTATCTACAACTTATGCTATTTATCAATGAAATATCTTGAATGAATTACGTTGCTTAGATTAGCCATGATGATTCAAGTACATTGGATATTGATTACTGATTTTGATAACATGATCCCAAAATGTTGGCCAGTGAACAGGCACCTAAGAACCTTAAACTAAGCTAAGCAGCAAGCTATGTTCTCTTACTCTTACCCGCTCCAAGGATAGACATGTATAACATTCTAGGTGACACTGGTTAACCATTTGGGTGACCAGCAAATTATAGGGAGAGAGAGGGATCTGGGCTTGTCTCTGTAGTCTCTACTGCTGCTCGTTTGTTGCTCATATATTAAAAAATGTAAAATGATATAAATGAAGTAGGTCTTTGAGTTAGCTTGGGCAATATTTAAGGATATCAATAGAATGAAAATGTAATTTTGGAATTCTAGAGCTCCATGATTGGGAAGAACGGTCATATAAAAAAAAGAAGAGTTTTCCTCCAGCTTCTTCAAGTTTTGAGTTTCCAAAATCCCAAAGCATGCTTCATGAGTGTTTCAAGGCAACAAAGGATATAAATGGTAGTCTCTTATTCCAGTTCAGCATCATGATATGTGGCCAGTGGGCTAGTGCTCATAAATGGATAGTATAAGTGCTGATATTTGGTTATTGATGCAATTTGTTCATATTAGAATTCTAAGACACTGGAGTTTTCTACCTGTCATACTTTGATACCTTGAAAGCTCTTTGCTATTGAAAAGCAATAAATGGAGTTTAGTGGATGTTGAGATGTGTATTATGCCTAACAAGTAAAATTTTTTTCTTCTTCTGGATTCAACTATTCTGGGACCTCATTCGGTCCAGTTTTAGAATGCTTTCAAAAGCTATGTTACTTAACCCCAAAGTAGCCATTTGTTAGATAGATATGATATGATTCCGCGGGCTTTACATTACACTTTCAAACTTCCTGCATATAACTGGATCTGATCCAACTCTTGGATTTTCACCTATAATGAATCTTTGCCTTTGAATTTGATTAACATAGTTCAAGAGGTAAGGGTAGGAAAGTGATGTTAGGATCTTTTGAGAAACTGGATGTATATTTTAACTTCTGGTACCTTGAGTCAAGCATTGTATCTCTGATGCAGTGAATATCATTCTTGTGGGTGACTGAGATGGTTGAAACTTTCAGCTTATGTAAGGGATTGTTTATGTGTAGAAGGTATTGTTGGTGTTAGCTATTTAGGTGTGTTAGTTGATGTTGGTCAGAGGTGGTTTTGTTATATTTCACATTGTAGTATGGTTTTACTAAGCTAGCTCCTAGCCTTTTGTCATAGTTCCTTTAGACAAGAAATGTGACTGTGGAAACATGGGTGATATGTAAAGGAGCTAAAAATGAAGTCTAGCTCCGTGACTGTGTATGAGAGTTCCTTCAGAAGTGGAATGCATCTGTAGAAGCATGGGTGATATGCGCGGAACTAAGAATGTGATGTAGCTTAGATTTTAGTTTGGTCCTTGGGAGATGATTCCAACTTTTCAGGTTTTTAATAGTAATGCTGCCACTTTTATGAACTAAATTCCGCAATTAAAATAGAAGGGAGGAAACAGGAAAATTAACTGGTCTAGAAGTATTACTGTTTATTTTCCTGACAAATGATGAGAATGAGAAATAGAGCTTCAGGTTTTATTTCTTTTTTTTGAATGTCCTTGTTTCTAATGTAAGTAGTACGCAGATGGATTTGGCATGAACCTAGAAAGTTAAAAAATTATAGATTGATGGATCATGATGCGTCATGAACTACCCTCACTTGTGAAAATTTCTTCTCCTTTTCATTCTCATCTTGCAAGTGATATACTTGTAAATCATGATATTTTCCATTTATCCTATAAATCCATGAACTGCTTCTAATAGGTACAACGAATGTGCATTGTGTATGACGCTTGCATTTTTGTGACTAGGTGGTAGCTGAAACTGACATTTAGAGAACGTTATTGACATTTGCTGATAGAAATTGCACAGGCAGAGCCTGTTTCATCGTACATGGAACCTGTAAAGGCTAATGCTATCCCCAGGAGACCCAGGATCCTCCTTGCTGCTAGTGGAAGTGTCGCTGCAATCAAGTTTGGAAACCTCTGCCATTGCTTTTCTGAATGGGCCGAAGTGAAAGCAGTGGCCACCAAGTCTGCTTTGCATTTCATTGATAAGTTGACAATTCCAGAGGATGTAGTTTTGTACACTGATGATGATGAATGGTCTAGTTGGAAAAAAATAGGTGACAGTGTTTTGCACATTGAGTTGCGTAGGTGGGCAGACATCATGGTCATTGCTCCTCTTTCAGCAAATACTCTCGGCAAAGTGAGTTCTGTACTCTATTCACCTATCTTTATTTCTGTCCTAATGAACTAAAAAGTTAAATATTCTTCTGGCGTGTTATGCACTCGGACGATTATCTTGAAAGGCTGCCTGCAACATGTCTATATCTTTTACTTTATAAAACATGACTAGCGTGATATGATGCATCTTGTATTCTGATTAGAATTCAGCTGTATGTTAATTGGCAGCATCCTCTTCCATCAACCACATGGAGAAACAGTGACAACATTTTTCTGAGAGAAAGGCTGTTATGCTGTTTTTCCTGCCAGCTGTAATGACTAAAGCATCTTAACTAATGTTTAATCACATGTAAACTTCCATGATTGTGCCTAAATCATAGTAATTTGTCTCTTCTCAAAATCGAAGATCTGAGAATAGACATCAATGAGAACTGGCTAGAACTGGTTGAAAGCAGCTTCCTTGATCTGTTTCTAGTACTTTGTTACCAATGTAGTCTATAACACTTTATGGTTGTGTTACTTGCGCAGATGGCTGGGGGATTATGTGACAACCTGCTCACTTGCATTGTACGAGCGTGGGACTATGACAAGCCTTTATTTGTCGCCCCGGCCATGAATACCATGATGTGGACCAATCCGTTCACGGAGAAGCATCTTTTGGCGATTGATGAGCTTGGCATAACTTTAATTCCTCCGGTCACTAAGAGGCTGGCTTGTGGAGATTATGGGAATGGTGCTATGGCTGAGCCTTCTCTCATCTATAAGACCATACGCCTCTTCCTGGAGTCGCATCCACTACCATCCGCATCCAATGTCTAGTTAGTATTATTGCTATTTTCATAGTTTCATTTGAAGATTTTGGCAGCTGTGCTGTATTTGTTTGTATATGATGTTTGAGTTGTCTCAATTGTTTGTTCTTTTTTTTTTTTTTTTTTTTTGTATATTTTGGTGTGTCTGTGGCTCTGTGCATGCGAGCGAAAGACGAGTAACTGTAGCACTTGTGTTGGCTAGAGATGCTAGTGTGTTGGAGATATTGCTGTCAAATGTTTACTGTTAACGGACACCATAGGATGGTTTATTAACATTGCCATCCATGGTGTAGAAATTTAGAGCAAGGTTTGGTTTAGGTTGTATAATTTTGAGTTTCTTCCCTACATTTCTCCTCCACTTTTTCATCCTTGCGAGTTTTTGATAAACCAAAACAGGATTAGAAATTTTGCTCTAATTTTGTTCTCCAGGGTTCCTCTATCAAAATCTGTTGTGGTGCCAAAGATTTCTTCCCTGATTGTTGATGTAGACTTGACGGTAACTCGCCCACAACAAACACAAGCTGCTGAAACTTTTCAAGGGCGACCTGAGTTTAATTCTCCTGATGATAGTGATGTGGTGGGCTGCTGCGACATCAGTGAAAAGATGAAAGTCCAAGGAAGTTATCAGAATGATGTTTTTGTCTATGTAGAATGGAACAAAGTTTCTGCCCCCAAAGATAATACTCCTTGTGGTAGCCATAAGGGCCAGAATGGGATGATGATCTTGCTATTGCTCTCTTAAGAGTGTCAAAATCTTTCCTACCCAGAGTCAGTGTTTCTAGTGTCAGGGACTTGCATTTTACTTAGGCTCTGTTCGCGGTGGTTGCCAGTTACTAGTTTTTTGTTTCGAAAAATTTTCAACTCTTTGTAGAAATTTATTTTAAAAGCTGAATTTTTTTATGCTTACAATTCCCTACTTAATTTTCAAAACTGACAACAGAAAATTGAAAACCAAAAAAAGTGGTTTTCAAAAACTGGTTTTGAGTTTTCAAAAAACTGAAAACTGGCAACTGATAACTGACAACCACCCCAAACAGGACCTTAGCTTTAAGGTTTCTGAAACTTTTGCTCCCTAAAGTAGAGGCTTATGTTATGAATGTGCCTTAATAAACAATTGTGTTTGTTGTGGTATTCATGATAGTTTCAAACTTGTATCTTAATTTCAGTATATGTGCTGTAAATTTGTAGGATGTGTAAAGGGTGGACATCATAAAT
Organism: Mesembryanthemum crystallinum; assembly: GCA_030267885.1. Classification (NCBI taxonomy): domain Eukaryota; kingdom Viridiplantae; phylum Streptophyta; class Magnoliopsida; order Caryophyllales; family Aizoaceae; genus Mesembryanthemum; species Mesembryanthemum crystallinum. The sequence continues at coordinate 349 of BSSO01004384.1, read as the reverse complement.
GTGGTCTGATAGAAATATACTATTGTATTGTAACTTGATGAGTATGGTCAGTTCCATACAACCAGATAATTGGATTGACATTCATGAGTCATGACAAGTTGAATTTCTATCTTGTCGATGCTTTGCAGCGTGTTAAACATTTCATTTTATCATATATTATAGGTTATATTGTCAACTTTAACATGTGACAAAAAAGTGTATATATTATGTAATAAAGGACAATCAGGCCAATATGATCAAATTTTGTTGGAAATTGGTGGAAAATAAAGAGTCACTCCTCTCTAAAGCCATTAGCTCCAAATACATTGACAATAGACCTAGGCCCAAGGCTTTTAGTAGTGGATCACAC
>BSSO01004383.1:0-14636 GCA_030267885.1 Mesembryanthemum crystallinum | reverse complement strand
GGTCATGGCCAAAGTAATTTATAAGGGGGTTCCCCACAAAAAAAATTATATAAGGGGGTTTTTTACAAAAAGTGTATTATATAAGGGGGTTCCTCACAAAAAACTCTAATAATAATAATAATAAATAAATAAATAAATAAATACATTAAGTAGCTTGAGTGTCTCAACTTCAATGGTGGCTTTGCTTTGTAATATTGGTACCACATAGAAAAAGGCACATGCAACAAATTAATGGTATATGAGTGTACTTTTTGTTTAAGAAGATAGAGATAAGAGAAGAAATAATGATTGATAACTCATAATCTGTCAAAATAAAGCTAATATTGACAGAAACATGCCTGCCATTGAAGATTTTTTTTTTTTTTTTTTTAAGTGTTGATTTTAATATGTGGTCATGCAGATAATCCTCATTTATGTCCAATAATGTATATGTTACGTTGTTGAATTGGGGGATTCTTTTTGAATCATTAACTGAATTATAATTATTGATGATTTTATTTAGTGGCGGCCAAAGTCCAAGAGAGAGAAAGTGTTAGTAACGTGATTTTTGCTGAATTGAAAATGTTGGATAGTAGCCAGTGTAGTACCTAGCTTTACTAGCTAGCACCAAAAAGTGGACAAGTCAAATATATACTCCCTCCGTCCCTAATTGATCTTTCTAAACGAAAATTTAGTAGTCAAAGTTTATAAACATTGACCATTAACCTTTTAAAACAATATGATTAATAGAAATATACAAATATATTTGTTAAATACGTTTTGAAGTACTATTTCAATAGAAATCACTCATATAATTTTAACTGTAGTATTCTATGAACTATTCATGGTCAAAGATTACTTTTATAGACCGCAAAAAGTCCAAATGAGGAGATCAAATCCGGACGAAGAAAGTACTACGATACCATCTTTTTTCCAAAGCATTTAGCCCTGGCCCGAGACATATGGCGCAATGATAAAGGACGGATCTATGAGATTAACACCAATAATAGTTGCCAAACAATTGTCCCGGATTTGATTCCTTACTGTTGTGTGCAGCGTTGCACATCTCGCGACTAGAGGGAGCGTATTCCCTTTTTCTTTCTTTCTTTCTTTCTTTCTAAAGCATTTAAAAATTTAATTTTTGAGGTGTTTTACTAGTAGTAATAAGTAATCCAATAAGTTAATTAAGTGCAAAAAAAAAGAAAAGATATATTCATTTCATTTGAAACTATTTCAATAGTAGTAATTAATTAAAAATATGTGAGTGAAAAAGTAACCAATTTATTCCATTCCGTTTTAATTCGATCAATTCATTTCCGTATAAATATGTGCTGAAAAGAACATGGCTGGGTTACAGTATACTCACATAAGTGAAAAAATCATGATCATTTTCATCTCTAGTAATGAGTATAAATATGAGTATGTGTTAAGTGGGAAAATCACACATAGATAAAATAGAATAGCCTTGAGGTGTTTATAAGTAAAAGGGTTACTCCACCCATTGTCAATTGGTTATGGGTTGTAACCTCCTCCATGTTATGTACACTCTATAATGGGCCCAAATGTTAAAAAATAAACATGGTATCAGAGCAGGTTTCAATCCTGTTTCCATGACCCCTATTGCCCCCACATGTTGTGAAGCTCAAAAGTGCCATTTATGTGCGGCGGGGTGCCCCAACGCGCGTGTAACAGCCTATGTATGATTTGATGTGTCCACGCTTCAGCCCAAGATGGGCATTTGCGTGCGGCGGGGTGTTAAGTAAGAAAGTCTCACATGGATAAAATAGAAAAGGTTTGAGGTGTTTATAACTAAAGGGGTTACTCCACCCAATGCCAATTGGTTATGGGTTGGAACCTGCTCCATGTTATGAACACTCTTTAATGAGCCCAAATGTTAAAAATTTAACAGTATGATATCTTTTCTTTTTCCCTTTTGCATTTGTGTTATACTAAAATGTTAGCTAATTAAGTTGTTTAGGCTTAAGATAGAGTGTGATGGGCAAAAGACATATGCGAGTAGTAAGCAGCCAGCGTCGCTTATGCCTTTACAACTAATAGCTAGGCAGCTATAGACAGACACAAAGTGCACAATTAATTAATATTGGAATTAATGACCTACTATATATATTATAAGTAAGTTAATTCTATTATTGCTGAGTCGACAATTATTCCAATGCCTTGGATCATAGTTTATGGATCAACATTTTTTGATAAATAAACTATGGAATATATCTAACATATATCAACATTAATCCTTTACTTGTCTCCAAAGTCTAGGAAAAGAACTGATATATCTAATCTCTAATCTGCAATTACACGCTTTGTATGAAATGCCTTTATTTCTTTGGAGTGCTTTCCCATACGTTATCATAATAAAGGTTTATTTGGCCTACTTCTATAAGGTTTTTTAGTATTTTTTATTTTGGATAAATATAAACTTGTCTGAGAAAAATGTCAGCTAAATTAATTACAGTAAAAGATTATCACGTCATGACCAATCACCCAAAATAATAGGAAAATTCACTCCAGCTCGCGTTGAGCACCTTGCGTTCTCAGCGCATTCATCACATGTGATATCGCATGGATGCACATTGTTGGGGATATTGTGTGTGTATATATATATATATATCTCTTACATGTTAGAACATTTGAACATGCAGTCCAAGTGTCTGCGTGTATCATGCATGCTTATGGATATGTAGAATGGATTTTCCACTGCACATTAACCCAGTTTAGGTGACCGAATCCATTTTAAAGCTACAAAAATGGGCAACCTAATAAAGGAAGGGACAAGGACCAAATCCAAGCTGACCCCTATCAATAACTATTTTTTTTTTTTTTTTTGATAGAACCCTATCANAAAAAAACTATACACACTACTAAGAGTTAACAAATGAAGTGGTGGAGGAGATCAAACATGTTTACCAATCCTAATTCTTGCAGCCTGCACATCGTATTTGGGCTGTATTTCAAGATAGCCCAAAACACCTTATAATTCGACCTTTGCTCGTTCGTTAGGCTATCACCTTACGCCAGCCCAAGCAATTCCATATATGCAGCCTGGCCCATGAATAAGGCCACATTCCCACTTGTTGTCATATTATTATGGAAAAATTTCATTTTGGGTAACTGACGTTAGGTCTAATTGCCATTTGGGTACCTACTTTTTCAATATTCTCATTTTAGGTAATTGAAATTTTGAAAACTGTATTATTTTGGGTCATTTCACTAACGGCATTAAAAACTCCGTTAAGATGCTGACATGTCATCAAACAAAAAGTATTCTATTCCCAAAATATTGTAGAAAATTCTAAATAACTAAAAATAAATATTTCATAAGTTTTGAATTTTTTTGGGTAATTTTTAAATTTTTTTTAAGAATATTTTGCCTTGTACCTAGAGCTTACTATGGGATGGGTTGACCCATGGGCAGCACAACACAGCACGAATTTGATATGGGCACAGCACGAGCCCACCCCAGATACGGCCCATTACGTGGCACGATGTGGTGGGCCGTGCCGGGTCACAATTTCGAAAAATTTTTCTGCCTAAGCACGGATAGGCACGGGCACGACACGATCTAGCATAATCAAAATATAATATTCTAATTTAAAATCTAAAAATTTGTCAAGGCACGGCACGATGGGCAGCATTTAAGAATAGGTAGCACGACATATATTGAATGGGCCGAGCCGGACCTCCCAAAGCTCCAGACACGTGAACCGACCTAGCGTGGCCCAACGGCCAGCCCTACATGTACCAGTACCACCCATGTTTATCCTACTTGTTGACCTCGAGGCCGGGCCCCACGAGTCACTCCTTAGGAATAAAAAAAAAAAAAAAAAAAGAAAAGAGAGAGCGCCAAGGTGGCGATTGCGACCGAAACATTTAAATAGTGTCTGAAACCAACCATTTGAAGCTCACTCTCAAGTTTCAAACCAACCAACCCAGAAACACAGACACAGAGAGAGAGAGAGAGAGAGAGAGAGTGTGTGTGTGTGTAAGAGAGAGAGAAGCGGTGAGTAAAATAGGGCACCAAGTAAGGATTGAAAATGACCCTTGTTTGTTGCTTCCCAAATCCCCATTATTAGCAAACTCAAACCAATTTCCCACAACCGCTTTTTTCTTTTTTCTTATTAATTTCCCTCATTTTTAATGTTAAAATTTCCAGAGATTCTGGGTTATATTCCTCTTCAAATTTCTTTTCTCCCAACTCCCACCAATTTCTCTTTAATATTATTGATTAGTCGAATCGATTTTTGATCTTCTGCGCCATTGGAAAATCACTTTCCATTTTCTGCATCTCAAAAGATCCAAATTTTAGGAAACAAATTTGTGGGACAAAAATAGGAAACAAAAAGAAGAAGAGAAAAAAACACAAAAACAACCCAGAAATAGTTTGTCTGAATTTCCCAATTTTTTTTTTATTTCTTTCCTTTTTCCTTTTTTCTTTGTGTGGGGATTTTTTTTTATTTTTTTTTTCTTTCCTTCCCCTTCAAGGGGGAGACACAGAGACCAATCCATCCACCAACCCTGTAAATTCTCTCTCTTTCCAAAATCTGTGTTTTTCTCCAACAATTTTGATTATTGATTTGATTGATTGATTTTTTTTTTCGGTATTAATTTTTGAGAAATTGTTGGAAAAATCAAAAAACAGATGAGGTGCTTTTCTTGCATTAATTCTCCCAGAAGGCGTTTGGCCTTTGAAGACGAGGCCCTCTTTGATCCTTATTCCCCCTCTAACTCTGGTTCTTCAGGTTCCTTCTCTCTCCTCCTTTTTTTTATTTATTTTTGTTTTTATTTTGTGAATATTAATTTTTTGGTTTGTTTTTCATTGATGGTTTTGGTTTATAACAATAATTTATTCATGTTGTTATTTTTCAATGTATGTCATGCATGTTAGTTAACCAAGTTCCTGTTTGCAAGAGATTACTGGTAATAGGGACTCTTCAATTTGGTATTATAGGCTTTTTTTTTTTTTTTTTTTTTTTTAATTTCTGTGTCTTTGAAAGAATTAATTTTTCATGTGGATCTGTGTTTTTTTAATGTTCAATTCTCTTGTATAGTTGTGATAATGGCAGAAACTTGGGTGAGACGGGATGACTTTCAAATTGTTTGGGTGACCCTTTAGATGAGTCAGAACCTCTAGTTCCCGCCCTTTTTTTCCTTGATTTTTGTTGAAAAAATTTGTTTTCTTTTCGGTGATCTTCATTCAAAGTCCTTGGTCGAAAATGTTGGCTATTGTTCACTTTTTTTTTTTTTTTTCCCCCAAATATGTTTTTTGTTCTGGCTGATCTCCAAATTCTTTGGTTGAGAATTGTAGGCTATTCTGAGATGAAAGGAGGGGAAAAAAAGAAGTAAATGTGATGATTAATGTCTTGTATATTTTTTTTGGTTGCAGATGGAAGGCGTCAATCAAATTACGATGTGTCTGGTAAGGTTTAGCTTTGCAAATTATCGTTAAATTCAAGATTTTGCGTTATGATAGTCAATTACAGATGTGATTGGTGCAGAACATCAGAGGGAAGCTGTGTGTTTGAATGATAAACAGGAGGTAGAGGATAAGATAAACGCTAATGCTGCTCGTACCTTCACTTTGCGGGAACTTGCAGTTGCAACAAAGAACTTTAGGGAGTCTCAGTTGATCGGGGAAGGTGGCTTTGGGAAGGTTTACAAGGGTCGTCTGGAGGATGCACAGGTTAGTATCCTCTCCTTAAAATTCAACGATTCAATTATTGTTTAATATCCAACATAAAACTAATGTTTGCGTATTCATACTTTGAAGATACTTGTATGATGTGATCATATCTTAGTCCTCCTTCCCTTTTTGTTTTCTCACTCGCCTCAATTATCTTTGTGACGTAAAGTGTGGTTTGAGTCGTCGAGAGCAATTCTTTTACTCAAGGAATAGGCTTCAATAGTTCCATAGTAAGTTACCTTGGAACAATTAAGGTGCAAGAGTCATTGCAAACTCATTTGGCAAGAAGTTTTATGATGGTTTTGGCTTTGTGAGTTTTAATTCTGTAGAAGAAACCAAAACCAATTGGAAGTAGAATTTTAGGAATATGGGGGAGAAAGGAAAACTGGTACCTGTTTTTTGTATCCTGTGTTGTACTTCATATCAATACCAGGAAATTAACTTGTGTGATTTACTGACTTTATAACTTGCCTCTCTATTAATTGACATCCTCAAGCGAGTTTGAGAGTTTTCTGCTTTCTGTTGGAAATTCTCCGTCAGAAACAGAAACAAAGATTCCTGGTATGTGATTTCCCAGTTGTTAAATGAATTATAATTTTTTTTTTTCAAATTAGGTCATTGCTGCTAAACGGCTGAATTTGGAAGGCCTTCAAGGGAATTCAGAATTCATCATCGAGGTTTTGATGTTGAGCTTGCTGCATCATCCCAACCTTGTCACTTTGATTGGCTATTGTGCTGAAGGAGATCAAAGAATTTTGGTTTATGAGTACATGCCCAGGGGTAGCTTGTCAGATCATCTTTTTGGTAAAAATTTTTCCTATTCTTTTCAATATATGACTGAACTTTGCATAGCGTATCTGTAAACCCATAATCCTTATACCACATAAGCTTGTCCCCCCCCTCCGCCCCCCTCCCCCAACCTGCTATAACAGCTAATCACATTTAGACTGTATCACATGAGCTGTTGAACATAGATCAACCCTTCATATGGGAACTAAAGCTCTATTTCAACAACAGCAGCAACAACATAACCCAGGAATCATCATGTCTAGGATAGGTTATGGGAGGCCTAGATATACGCAGCCTTACCTCCAACTAGTAGAAATTAAAGAGGACCCACAAGAGTTTTGATTTTGAAAACAATTTATTGCAAAGCTCTATTTCATATCTCAATATCAAGCATTATTATTATGGCACACATGTAGCTATTGTAAATCATAATTCGATACTGGGAATTGAGATAAGTTTTCCTGTTCAGAGGAGAAAGAGCCACTAGACTGGAACACACGGGTAAAGATTGCTGCTGGTGCTGCAAGAGGCCTAGAGTATCTCCATTGTGAAGCAAAGCCACCCGTTATCTATCGTGATCTGAAATCTGCCAATATATTGTTGGACGAGGAATTCAACCCAAAGCTTTCGGACTTTGGACTCGCAAAGCTTGGTCCTGTTGGTGACAAAACTCATGTGTCAACAAGGGTGATGGGAACCTATGGATACTGTGCCCCAGAGTATGCAATGAGTGGAAAGCTGACATTGAAATCCGACATATTTAGCTTTGGTGTCGTCTTATTGGAAATCATTACGGGGAAGAAGGCATATGATGTTACCAAAAGGCATGGAACACACAGTCTAGTTGCTTGGGTAAGATTCTGATCAGTCAGAATTAATTCTTATCAGCTTTTTGGTTTAATCTTCCTGCCTAGCCTTATTGTTCACTGAATAGATTGGCTGAGTAACATTAATGCTATCCTTTTATAATGCTACATTGCCAAAATATGCCTGCTTGAAATCAAAGATATCTCATTAAAGCAATTCAAGTATGAACTCATTAGGATTTGAGTGTTAACTATACTTTTGATGGAATGTGAACTGAATAACCTTTATAAACAATTTAAAAGCAATTCAAGCATGAACTAACTAGGATTTGAGTGTTAACTATGCTTTTGATGGAATGTGAACTGAATAACCTTTATAAACAATTTAAAAGCAATTCAAGTATGAACTCACTAGGATTTGAGTGTTAACTAAGCTTTTGATGGGATGAGAACTGCATAACATTTATAAACAATGTCATCACCTGCTCATATAGTCAATTTAGTATTGCTTGTAGAGCTGTAAACGACCGAGTCTCTTTGTGCTGATACTCTGTTTATTAAATGAGTATCTGATTGGTGCTCTTACTTGGCTCGTTTATTACTGAGCGAAATTCAAATGAGTATGGTCTACAGCTGTTTGCGACTGGAGTGGCTCGTTGACAGTTGGATGGTGATTGTAATCAAAGTGATAATGACAAACTAATACTAAAAATTGGGAAGAACGAAAATAAGCATATAGGAGAACAAGACATAAACTGTGTCTCTCAAATGTCACAAGGGTCTCTTAACTTGAAGGCATTAATTCACCTCCAAGAACACTTAAAGAGGAACATCCTCACATGTTGATGATATCTCAAACACTTGAACCTCAAGAGAATAATTCTGAGGATACGTAATAACTTAAGCCTTGTTGGATATTTATCGGCATAAATTATGCCCATCATTTTCTAATTCACCTTAAACTTGAATTAGGAAGTACAGTACTACTTATCATAATTACAACCTAATAATATCCTAAATATTATCTCCAACTAATAAATAGGAAATTTTATAGAATTAGAAAACCAACTCAAATTAGTAAACTGAATTCGAGACAACTTCCCAACACTTACTCTGCTCATATATTAAGCGAGTGTTGGGATATCAGTGCTTGTGTTTGGCTGTGTTATTATTGAATGAGCTTTCACCAAGTATGTTAGTGAGCTGCACACGAGTGCATAGGGTTAGTTACAACCCTATTTGCTTGTTTTCATTGTTCAAGCCTATATAACTTCCAATTTCCCCCCCTCCCCTTACAACATAGATAATTGAATGCCAGTGTTCATACTTTTTTTCTTCCGTGAATCATCTTTTCAGTCTCACCCCTTTTTGAAAGATAAGAGAAGGCACTTGGAGCTGATGGATCCTCGACTTCGGGGGCGGTTCCCTTCCCGCTCTGCGCGACACTTTGTATCTGTTGCAAAGATGTGTTTGCAAGAGGAACCAGGGCAACGGCCTTCTATCAGTGAAATTGTGGAAGCACTTGACTTCTTGGGCAAAGAATCTGAGTCACCCTCTGCAGCAGCAACAGCTGATACCCCTACAGGTTCAAGTCCCTTGCAGTCACAGCAGCGTAACCCCTTCTCGCCCAGGCAGCAATACAGGTAGAAGCTATTGCTTACTGCCATTGACGCTAAAGATGCACTATTGCTTTGATGATTTATAGTGATATCAACCTTTGCTTAAACATTTTTGTGCCCCCACAAAAAGAAAAAACAAAAAAGAGAACAATTTTTTTGATTGTATATGATATATAGGAAAAGTTTACTTGAAATAGTATTTGTTATTCATATATGGTTGCAACAAAATGATGAAATAGCGTATTTATAGGCAAATAAGTTTTCATTGCTCGATCAAGCCCCTTCCTTTTCCAAATCTCTTAATGCAATCCAATCATCATGCAATGGTAATTCTTTTGTTGTTTCATGAGCATATGGTCCTGTACCCACAATGGAACTTCGGACAAATCATGAAACAATTGCACTTTGAAATATATGTCGGAATGTGACATTATTTTCAGATGAAGAATTTGTTCTGTTCACATGTTGTGAAAGCACTTACAGGATTTGTTGTCAAATTTCTGGTAAAGAAATTCATCAGACAAGATCAGACTTGGCCTGAATTCTTAGGAAGGGCATACGCATTTTAGGGATTTTTCAGTTTCTCTCATCTTTGAAAAGCGGACATACAGGTAGCTGCTGTAGTCTTGGTAACACCAACTGTGTTCCGTGTGACAGTCTTCTGAGTTCCGAACCAGCTAGACAGAACATGATAGTAGATTATAACTCAGATTGCTAATCTTACTTTAGCCATATGAGTTCTATGAAACAAGCCACGTTTTTTTAGTTGCTGCCAACTTTCCTCTGCGAAAATCTTCTACACCAGCCTGATATTTTTAGTTTCAAGCTGTATATAAACGAAATTTTCATTTTAGGTATCTGACGTTAGACCTAATTGCAATTTGGGTATATGTCTTCTCAAAAATCCATTTTGGGTACTTGAAATTTTAAAAACTGTCACATTTTGGGTCATTTTACTAACGGTGCTAAAAATTCCATTAGCATGTTAACGTGTTATTAAGCCAAAAAAAATCTTGAAAAATTCCCTAAAAGTTTCAGAAATTTCCCAATAACTACAAATAAACATTGAATAACATTTATGAATTTTTGGGAAATTTTCAAAAATATATTTGTTTAATGACATGTCAGCATGTTAACAAAATTTTTAATGCCATTTGTGAAATGACCCAAAATGAGACAGCTACGAAATGTTCAGGTACCCAAAATGAGATTATTGAAAAGACTGGTACTTAAATTGCATTTAGGCCTAACATCAGGTACTTGATATACAATTTTTTCTATTACGTATAAATCAAGAGGATAATTTGCAAAATTCTTTAATGGAGAGGTCGTTTATTTGCATACATTCAACACTTGCAATTGCTGATATGTACGTGCTAAGAGAAAACGATGTCATGCTAAACAACAAACAAACTCGATACAGTTTAAAATAACAAAGTCAGCCAAAATGACAACAACAGTTTAAAGCCTGTTGGTCATATATTTTCAGATTCGAATTAGATGTAATATCAACTTAGTTGGAACAAATTTACACATCACTATTTTTGTTCTATAATCTGGGGTAACATTTGATGTTGTCTGTTGTAAAAGCAGCTTGTTCCTGGAAATCAACACATGACCTACAGCTTCTGTAAACATATCCCAGCTTCTTACTTTTATTCCCCTCCACAATCCTGACACAATCTGTGCGATCTATCAGAGAACCCCTGAATTGGAAATCTAATTCACAAGGAAGACAAATATTGAAAACATAGTGGAGGTATGGCCCTGTTTGGGGTGGTTGTCAGTTGCCAGTTTTCAATTTTTTTGAAAACTCAAAACCAGTTTTTGGAAACCACTTTTTTTGGTTTTCAGTTTTCTGATGTCAGTTTTGAAAATGAAGTAGGAAACTGTTATCACAAAAAAATTCAGCTTTAAATTAAACTTTTACAAAGAGTTGAAAATTTTTCAAAACCAAAAATTGGCAACTGGCAACCACCTTTAAGCTGATACGTTTGCGCTTTGGAGCAGCTTAAAGGTGAGGATAAGCCAGTACCTATATGTGTTATCTTCTTCAATTGCATCCAATTGCTTTAGACTACTCAGATAACTGGGAGTAGTTTCAGTAGAATAGTCTTCGTCAAGATCTGTTTGCAAAGATTGCTTTAGATTATTCGTTTGGTCCTGTCAGACTGGCTGCAAAGATCTGTTGTAGGAATGTGAATCATGTCCTTCTCAATCTCTGCAGATTTCAGTCATTTCACTAGAGTTGATGAATCGCATAGGATAGAAACATTTCAATGGTAGTCTGAAATCACTATTTGTACTAAAAAGGTTAGACAAATCAAGAACAAACATGAAACAACGAACTTTTTTTAAAGTCAGATTGGAAGTTACAATCTTGATACAAAGCTAAAGTATATCAGAAACCATAAAGATACAAAGATAGAATGAGAGGATATGATACTGAGGAATGAGGATATGAGTTAACGATACGAGCAGCAAATGTAGCTGTGATAGCCTATATGAATCAAAGAAAAATACAGATGCGTTTTACTTGATGAAGGAAACAATTGCTGTAAACACACATAGTAACAGTGTTATGGCTCCATGTGAGAGGATGACTGAAGACATGCTAGAACGAGAAACATAATAACTAGCTAAGGCTAAGACACAAGTTACTTTTATGTAGTTAACAGCTATGAAGTATAGAAGTGGTATTGAAGCTACTCTTAACATTGTAGTAGGATTCAAAATAGATAAGGCTTTACTTGCATAGCCGTTTTGTACATGCGAGAGACCAAAGTCAAGCCTCGACAACTCAAAGAAACATGACCTGATTTTATCTGATCCTTTCTGACAGAACTCCTACGCAGCTTGGACCTGTCATAACAATTACAAGGACAATGCAATCAGACATACACTCTTTATTATACTTTCAAGCGACTGAACAACCACAAATGTACTTCAGCTCAAGGATCTAAACCTAGTTGCTTGTAACTAAGCAATTGAACACACAGATATATGTTGGAAAATGAAGGTTGAAAGGACATTGACTGATTTACAGACTCACCTTGAATTCTTTTTCACCATTTTCAACCTTAAAAACAGTCACTTGATCAAGGAATTACGTATATTAGAGAAGACAAATTATGTGTTTGTGTCACTACCTGATTCTAACTGGCATTAGCTTCACCACAAACAGGTATTGTGCCTCCCCTGTCACCTGTGACTTACTGAATTATGAGATAATGCATATTGCTATAAAGCATATGAATTTATAGGAGGTGTGCTGGTTTAGCATTTATGCACAATTATCCTGAGAAACACAATCGCTCAATTATAGGTACGTGTTAACCACGACCTTGTCAAACCATCCATGTTCATTGGCAAGTCCTATACAGAAAGGTGAAGAAATTTGTTCCCTTATTGATACAGATCTATCCATATATGGCTGTTATGGAATCATATGTAGGGAAAGAGCCTAATATAGCATGCGCAAATGAAAATAACGGCGTTTATAGACTTAACATATGCCTAATTACGAATGTGATTTAAGGATTTATTATGTACCTCGTATTTCAAAATCTTCATTACTAAATGTAGTCAATTTAGAACAATGTGCGAGACTTATCCTTAAGATGCAACGTAAACAGAAATACAAAATTTAGTTCTTCGCAAATCTTTGAAGTTCTTAAATCATGAATTTTGAGTGACATTAAAAAGTAATTTCTTTTTTCTTTTTTGTCTTACAAAAGATGAAATAACACACATTTAGAAACCTTTCGAGAGCATTGATTCGAGCATTCTTGCTCTTTCAGTTGTCTGCTTTTTTTATACCAGACAAGACGGACTTCTTAATTACCGACCTGTGCATGAAGGGTCTACAAGTTAATAATTTATAGCAACAGTTTCCTTGTTTCTGCCAACTTTATTTCCTCTTTACAATTTCTTCAATAGCAACCTATTATTGTAGTTGGAACGATATGCAAGATTGGGACATCCGTAGAAATTTACTTCTTCCTACCTGATAGTGGCTAATTTGGCTATCTATACCTCAGAAAATTTAAACATTTGAAGGTGACCTTTGATGAGAGGTCCGTGCATTTATGATGGGTAGGCTACATGTTGTTAGTTGGCCGCATCTGCAGATTTTCCATGTGATGGTACATCTAGTAAGCTATAAATAGAGGAAGAAAGTGAAGGCAAAAGCACCTCGCAAAATAATATCAGGTGATTTCGCAATAGTGAGTGTTAGGAAGTTTCGGTAGTTTTTACTCCTCTCATTGTCATTCTCATTTTTTATCCTATTTTGATACTCTTAATTAGAATGTGAGTCTTAGATTGAGGAAAAAGAGGTAGTTCTTTAGTTACGAAAGTTGTTGGAAGGAAAGTTTTTGAACTCTTGTTGTAAGTTTCTTCTAGGAAAGAGAATTACTTTCTTGCCAATTTGCTCATGGAGTAGGCTTATTTGCCAAACCATGTGAATATTTTTTGTCGTAGCAACTTGATTTCATCCTTGGCATTCAGGTTGGTGTGACCCAACACTAATCAAGATATGTTCTTTCTATCTCCACAGCCAAAAGCATCAGTACTATCAAGCTTGTCTTTGAGCAAAGTTTTGCTCCTCGCAGGCTGGTTGCACAAATCTGTTCTAGAATGTGAATAATGTCCTTATTATCAATCTCCAAAGATTTCAGTAGTGTGATGAATCACATTGGAATAAATTTCAAAATTTATGTTTGAAATCGTTACACTAAAACGGTGAAGGACAATGATTACCCTTTTGAAGGCAGATCTAATTAATGAAGATACAATCTCAACAAAAACTGACTAAAGCATATCAGAATCCATATTACAAAGATATGATGAGAGGTTGGTATGAACCTGCAGTCAAATGCCAGTATTACAGGTCCAATCCATATATGTAAGAGGAAGATATATGTAGGATTAAGACTCATAATAGCCAAGGCTAAGCATAAGTCATTCTTATACTGTAGTTAATCGCTGAGGTTAGGTATTGTAGCGATACTCATAACATTACAGTCTGATTTCAAAAAAAGGTTGGCATGACCATCAACTCAAGGATCTGAACCTGCTTGCTAAAAACTAATTAAAGCAATAGCGCGTTAGAAAATGAAGACAATAAGTTTCATGTTTGGTCTAGCTTTTTTAAAAGCTTGAACTTTTCTCCCTTCCCTTTACAAACTACACCTTCACCTCCCCATTTTGAGCTTCTAAGAAGCCAAAAACATCCCATAGGAAGCCAAGAAGCACAAGCTTTATGGGCTGAATTTAACCTCTTCAAAGCTTGAAAAGGGGAGGTGGAGGGATAGGTTGTTAAAGGTATTGAGAAAAAAATTCAAGCTATTAAAGGAGGTAGGCCAAACATGCTCTTAACATGCGTTGGATATGTTTTCGCTACCTTTGAACAAGAACAGCAACCTCCACAGTCCACAGACAAAGAGGGTAAAGAGAGTCTGAATGACATTAAGACAACTTGAAAACCCTCTCACCATTTTCGGTCTTAGAACCAGTCACTCAATTGGGGAGTTATGTATAGTAGAGAAAACAAATTACGTGTTTGTGCGTGAATCTAATGCCACTCCTAGATTGCTGCCTGATTCCAATGGCGCATTAGCTCCACGCACAAACAGGTGATGTGCCTCCTCTGTTTATTATCTGTGAGTATGACTTACTGAATTGTGAGATGATGCATATTGCTACAAAGTATGCCAATTTATAGGAGAGGGGCTGGTTTAGTAT
>BSSO01004382.1:0-14636 GCA_030267885.1 Mesembryanthemum crystallinum | reverse complement strand
CTCACAAATACAATAAAAAAATACACTCTCTCTCCAATCACACATTCTCTCTCCAATCACTCTCACTCTTTCTATTATTTTATTATCTCACAATAATATCTCTCTATTATTTTAATCTCTCACATAAAATTTTCCTTTTATTTTTTATTCCTTCTATTACTACAAAGGTAAATTTGTCTAAAAAAACTCACCTAAAATCTTGTTCCCTCCTAATTTTTGAAAGCTAATTCCGGGACGGAGGGAGTATTTTATTTTGACTTTTTATAGATTTAATTAAAACTATAATTTTTAATTTTTATAAATATTAGATTTTATTTTAAGATTCTAATGTTTTTCAAATTTAAAACTTAACATTTTTGTAAAAAAAAAATTAAAATTTAAATTGTTTTTATTTTTTTTATCTTTTTATGTTCTTTTTTTTAATGAATTGATATTATAAAAGACAGAAACATGAAATCAAACATAGTTATTACAAAAAAATACTCCAAACATTGTAAGGACATTATAATCTCTTTTAAGGCTTGTTGGGTATGCTAGTCATTTATTGAACATTAAGGGTATCACATTCACACTTTAGAAGAATGGATACTATAGGCATTACATTAAAGTTTAAGGGTATCCCAAAAAAATTTAGTTTTATTTAACTCATAAAATTAAAAGAACAAAGGACAAAAAGGGCCGCAAGGAAAACATGGCCTTATTTATTCAGCTGAGCATGTGACGCTCCTAGAGCATGGGGCCAGTACCTCGATGAACGCCAAGGCAAGGGCTTTTGTTTTGGCCAAGTATAACTGTCCAAGTGCCTGTGAATGGGATGTACCATAAGCTATCAGTCCTTGCTGCGACGCGTCACGTTGTCCGAAGTGATTCTTATTTATTTTATTTTTTATTTTTTATTTACCTATTCTTTTGTCTATAGTAAGTGGGGATGAGCACAAAGATCGGGTACCCCGTGCTGAACACGGAAACGATTTTGGATTTGGCAAGTGTAGAACCGAAACTGGTTCAATCTGGTTCAATTCCGATTCTAAAAAAGAGGAACCGATTGTAACTGATACCAATTCTAATTCTTAGTCTTTTGGACCTGCCTGACACCCACTAGGTGCCCGGTCAGTCATAAATAAATTCACCCACTTGTTTATACTAGGTTAGTACCCCTGCGATAAACAGTTTTTAGTTAAATTATTTGACACAATATCCTGTAAATTTAAATAATTATATGCAATATCTAAATCATATCGGTTACTAACCCATAGACAATTGGATCTGGATATTTGATGTTACAAATTGAAGTAGTCTGGATCCTAACTTAAACACACTAAATGGACCTATGATTGGGTTTGGGTGAAGTAAAACCAAATATTACTACCCCATTGACATCCTTACTACAAATGGATAAAAGTACATTTCGTACTCTTTTTAATGGCGTTAAACTTTTGAAAAGTTGAACAAAAATTATAAGTCATATTAAAATAATAGTTGTATATTGGTAGGTTTTCAGCTAACTTTGGATGAACGTTTATTTGGCAAATAAAGAGATATGCATTAGATTTTTGTTAACTTATTACATCAACCTAAATTTGGAATATTATAACTCATGATATTCTAATTTTTGAAAATCATTTATTTTTTTTAAATGTCTCGCTTGCATGGCGCTCTACGCCATCGGAAAATGCTTCTTTTATATATATTATAATATAATTGTTCTCAATATATGCCTATTTACTTTTAATAATGTGTGACTTAGTTTAAATATTTTTAGCTTCGTCTCATATTATAAGCTTTAGAAGGCGAGAATAAGAAAAGACTGTATAAATACATATGCCCAAGCCAAACAAAGGATACCATGCATAGAAAATTAGTTCAATTTTTTTTTTTTTTTTTTTTTTTGGAGAAATAGGAAGGGCTAGGCCCCGGTTACAAGGTATGGATCTAGTAGACTAGATGCCTATTGCGTTGTACAATAGCAGGTTATGCAGAACCTGTGAGCTCGAAGCAATGACATGCTCGCCAAGTGGGTACCTCAACGCCACATTAGACAATTTATCAGCACAATGATTACCCTCCCTATACACGTGCTTAATATCAAATAGCGCTCCGATGTTAGCAACTTGCGACAATCATTAACAAGTGGACCATGTTAATTTTGGGGTGTTTCGTCTAGCGTCACAAGTTGCAATACGACCCGCGAGTCGGACTCAATCAACAAGTTAGATAACTCCATCTGATGTTTCACTAACTTTAAACCCATCTAGAGAGCCTAGAGCTCTGCCCTTGTGACGGAGGCCATTCCAAGATTGACGACAAAACCTCACCCACATTCACCATAAGAGTTGCCAAAAATACCACCAGTTCCAGTAAGACCCGGGTTACCTTTTCGAACATCCATCCATATTTAAATTCGCTAACTGCATACCGGTTCCAAAGCTGGTTCTTAGGTTCCAAGACCAATTCCTCCATTTTAGGACTTGGATGACTGGTTCCAATACCGATTCCCAATTCTTAGGACTCGATCTAACTGGTCCAAGACCAATTCCATGGATTTCAATCGGGTACTCGCTAGTGCTCACCCCAACTAGTAAGTAAATATTCCCTACTTCACGTTGTTTTTGATTGGCAAAATTAGGCTATATTTGGTAGAGTTAGCTATAAGTGTAACTTTTATATGTTACAACAACAATGATGCAATATTAATCCTGTCGAGTTAGGGTATGGGGAGGTCTAAATGTACGCAATTTTACCTATAACAAGTAGAAAGGCTATTTCCGATTCCATGTACCTGTTATATTTTGAAAGAGGGAATAAATTTAGTAGAAAATAGTTGAAAGTATTCATAAATTAGAAGCAACTAGATGATTTGCAAGCTAAAACAAAAAGCTAGTAAGCTTAGGCCCTGTTCGGGGTGGTTGCCAGTTGCCAATTTTTGGCTTTGAAAAATTTTCAACTCTTTGTAGAAATTTATTTTAATGCTGAATTTTTTTGTGCTTACAGTTCCCTACTTGATTTTCAAAACCGACAATAGAAAACTAAAAACCAAAAAAAGTGGTTTCCAAAAACTGGTTTTGAATTTTCAAAAAAACTGAAAATTGGCAACTGGCAACCACCCCAAACAGGACCTTAGCTTTTTAAATTATTTGCAGTTGAAAATTAAAGATAATCTGATAACCACTGGTTGCTAATAGTTGCAAATTTAGCTAAATGCTTAAAGTTGTTGATTTTTTTAGATAATTGTTTTTGTCAAACATCCCCTTAATTAATTGTAATTATAGTTTCACAAAATTAGTTGAAAATAGTAGAAATTAGTTGAAGGTTGAATGAAATGGTAAGAAACTAGCTGTAATTTTAACTGCGAATGGAAAGCTAGTACAAATAGGTTCATAGGATTATCTCTAACTGTAACTTTATTACAAACTATTTAATTAGTAGATGAGAGTTGAAAAGCTAACCACAAGCTTCAAGCTGTGTTCCTACCAAACATAACATTTAAATGCCACTCATAATCTCAATAAATTTAACCCTTCATACATTCAATATCCAAAGTTACAAACCCACTTACTGACAAAATAATTATACAAAACTGATATGGCAAATCCATAAAAAAATAGTACTATGACACATAAAAAAGACAAATTATATTTACTCTTCACTAAGTACGGCTAATTCAGTGAGAAATCAAACACTTTAGAAGTTTTAGGTCTTGTATGTTATGGTTTACAGTTGCTAGTTTTTAATATTTTGGAAACTCAAAACTAATTTTTGAAAATTACATCTTTTGATTTTTAGTTTTTGTTATCAGTTTTGAAAATTGAGTATGGAACTATGAGCACAAAAAATTTCAACTTTAATATAAATTTGTATAAAGAGGTGAAAATGTTTCAAAACCAAAAACTACCATCTGACAACCACCCGAAAACAGGACTTAATTAACTAGAAGAGGGTCTTAATAGTCCTCCTTATTGTCAATGTGCTCTTAGCAAATTTTCTATCATTGGAAATGCTCTTGGGACCCGAAAAAATCAATCAATAATGTTGTGTTGTGTTTGTGCAACTTCTTATAGTAAATGTTTTTTGAATTATGTGTAAACGTCATATGTATATAGGGGACCATGCATGCTAGTCTTCTCTATATACGTTTCAATGTTATCACATGGTCCCTAAATAATGCTCTTTAGATGTAAAGTAATGGTCTATCCATATCAGTTTGGGATGAAGCTTTTCCTAAACAAGCGGGCCCCATACTTTTTATCATCTTTATCGGGATATTGATAATCAGAACATGATAATTTTTTCTGTATGGATTTCACAATTTTTTTTTTTTTTTTTTCATTTTGATTATCAAGATCTTGATAGTACAACCTTTTTATTGCGGAAAATAAACGTCCCCTGCCATCTCAATTGATATGGATGTGGTAGTACTACTTCCATCACCTTGTTGGATTAACAATTTTAAAAAATTCAAGTCTACCTAAAATAGTCACATATTATTACCACAATATGACCAATATTTAATCCAGCTTTGTCTTGATAACATGTATTTAATCCAGCTTTTGGGAACTTTTTACTAAAGGTGTGGATTGCAGAATTATTCCCATGTGAATGCTCCAAATTGGCAAAATAAATTAGCAACTTCAGTGTCTAGATTAGGTGAGGATTTACTATGTTAATAGTAGCGATAGCGACTAGAGTTTTTGATGCCAATTCTATCCACTGGTAGTAGTACTCCCTTCTATTAACTAATACTCGTAAGAGCAGTCGTCCATGAGCTTTCAAAAGTCCTTGCTGCCAGACTTTTGTGGTACTTCAGCTTTTAAAAGTTCTTGCTGCCAAACACTTCTACTCCCTCTGTTTCACTAAAATTTTTACGATTTGATTTTATAAAGTTAAAATTTTCAAATTTTGACCATTAATTTATGAAAAATTATACTCCCTCTGTCATTAAATAAACTTTTCAGTTTTCTCTTTGGTACGTCCATGAATAAACTTTCCACTTCTTTATTTGGCCAATAATTGCCACACATGTTACAAAAATAACCCTCCTTATATTTGCCTCTAAAACTTCATTCCCTCATCTTTCACTTTATATAGGGGGTAAAGAGTAATTTTGCCTCATCATTGGTATGTGTGCATAAAGTAACTGGAAAGATTATTCAAGGACGGAGGGAGTAATGATTTTAATGTAAAAGTAATATTTTTGAATTCATATAAAAAATATTTTCAAAATATCAAACTTGAACTCTCTCTGCCCCACTATTAGCTTTCAGAATTAGGGATGACACAAGTATTTAGGTGAGTGTTTTTAAACAAGTTTGCCCTTAAAGTAGATGTAATAGAGTAATAGAGAGATATACTCATTTCATTATTGTGAGATAATAAAATAATAGGTAGGGATATTTGTTGTGAGAGGGAAAAACTCAGAATGAAAGAGTGATTGGAGAGAAAAAGTTTATTTTATTTATTGTATTCGTGAGTTTATGGAGGGGTATTATGTGGAAGTTATGGGATTTTATGGTTTTTTAAAGCTAAATATGGGACAAAAAATATGGTGTTTTGAAAGCTAATAATGGGACAGAGAGAGTATAATTTTTTTGAGTTTATATAAGTACAATTATTCATGATCAAAGTGTCGTATTGAAAACCATACAAAATCAAAACGTAAAAATTTTAGTGAAACGGAGGGAGTGGTACTTAAATCTTTTATCAACAGAGAGATCGACGTATGTGATGATGGGTGAATGCCTATCTAGTGAGTCTTTCAAAGATTTTACTCTGTCCGTTCTTTTTAAACGTTTACAAACCATTTGGGCACAAAAATTAAGACAATAAAAGAGGGTAGCTTTGTTTGCAATAATGCCCCTAATGGTTTAACAAATTTACAATAAGAGATGAATATTTGACAATGATATTTTATTGTGGGTTGAGAGAGAAAAAGAAGGGAATAAAAAATTATTTTATTTTAAAGTTGATTGATAGTAGTTGAATTTTTTATTGTTTAAAATAGATAGTGTAGGGGTATTATGGAGAGGAGTGTGTGTAAAATTTGATTTGTAAACATTTGAGAGGTACTTAATTTTTGGTGGTTCGTAAACATTTGAAAAGTATTGGGGGAGTATTAAGCATGATAACTAAAAGAAACTCACAAAGAGAATTAAACAATAAGGCCTATTAGTTGAAGCCAAAGCGCTATGCTATTAAAAATTAGGGTAAATTTTATTGAGATATACCGAGTTTTAACGCAAATACAAATAGGTATACAGACGTTTCAGAAAATACATTGAGGTATACTCTGACCAGTCAAATATGACGTGGCACTGTATTTTCAAAAATTTAGTTCAATTTCATGATATTATGAGCATGATGCCCTTAGTATATCTTGTTGAAATTTTTAAGTAAAAAGTAATTTTTTTTTTTATTTTATTTTTTTTTGTTTTTGTAAACACAAAGTATGTTATATTTAGATATTTGTGTGTTTTTTTTTTTTAATTTTTTATCTTTTAAATTTTCTTTTAATCTATTTAAAGGTGTTATTAATGATAAAATCTCTAACCTTTTACAGGGGCTTTTTTGACATTTCACTTGCTCCAAAAATCAAAATTCTCATTTGCACTCAACTTTACCAAAGTAATATGCCTCAACAAATTTTTTGAAACGTCGGTATACCTATTGTATTTACGTCAAACCTTGATATACCTCACTGAAATTTAAACTAAGCAGGTTTTGATTTACTCAAACAATCATACACAAACAAATTAAAATAATAAAGGTTACAATAGAGTAGTCTATGTGCACAAGCATAACAGTCGTATAGTGATTTTTTCTCAGATCTTTTTTTTGAAATTTTCTGGTGTATCCTTGTACTTTGATGAAATGTCTGCGGTACCCAAAGTTTTGGAAAGGTGTCTGGGGTACCCCTGGACTTTCAACAAAGTGATCAGCGTACCCATTAAGACACAAAATGACTATAATGCCCTTATAATGCATTTTTTGTGTAATTATTATGTTTGACTTTTATATCTCTCTCTTTTATAATATTAGTTGATAAAAATAAATATAAAAAAAGTTTAAAAATGCTTACCCCAACTTTATTATTCTTTTTCAAAAAAGAAAATTTTAAAAATAAATAAAAATAAACAAATAAAAAAAATTGAGAAAATTTATTTAAAAAGTTAAAAAATAAAAAAATAAAAAAAAACAAAAATTGGGTAATTATATTTTAAAAAATTTATTTTACTATTTCACTTTTTTTTAATTTTTTTAATTTTTTAGAATATTAGTTTTAAAAAAAATTTGTCAGAAACCACCTTATAAAATATGACTTTTTTATGCAGCCACCTTATATAATTTTTTTTTAAGCGAAACCACCTTATAAAATAATTCCGATCAAGTCCAACCACCTTAACCTCTTTTCCGGACAAAAAACAAAGTGAATTGACCAAACTACCCTCATATGACTTGCATGTTGTTCATTTAATATACAGAAATGGCAAAATATAAGGGTAATTCGGTCAGATCACTTTATTTTTTCACCGGAAAAGAGGTTAAGGTGGCTGGATTTATTCGAAAAAATTTTATAAGGTGGTTTTGTTAAAAAAAAAAAATATATAAGGTGGCTGTATAAAAAAGTAATATTTTAAAAGGTGGTTTCTGACAAATTTTTCTAGTTTTAATTTTAAAATTAAAATTTTATGTTTGTGATTTTTTAATTTTTCTATATTTTTTTTATCAATTAATATTCTAAAAGAGAGAAAAATATAAAAGTCAAACATAGTCGTTACACAAAAAATGCATTGCAAGGGCATTATAGTTATTTTATGGCTTAGTTGGTAAGCTGATCGCTTTGTTAAAAGTTTAGGGGTACCCCAGACACATTTCTAAAACTTTGGGTACCACAAGCATTTTATCAAAGTAAAGGGTTCAGAAAATTTCTGTTTTTTTTTATAAGATTTTGAATTAAACTACGTAAATTTGTCGTTTTAAATAATCTGTTATGGTCAAACCTTATTTACATATCAATATGCCAATAGAGATTCATTTTAGATACCTATTTGGCATTACACAAAATATTGTATGAGGCAGCCTTATAGATGAGACTGTTAATACTGATAACTTTAAAACTAGTAATGACAATCGAGAAACTGGTGTTGATGAACTAAATAATGGTACTAATGTATCAAAAATTGGTTATACTGACAAAAGAAAAAAAAACTAGTATTAATCACCCAAAAAGTAAAACTAGTGAATTAAAATCTGATTATAGCACACCTCATTTATGAGGCCGCGTCATAGGAGATTGCACATTGTTGCCGAAATATAGAATACGACATAAACAAAAATCAAAGTGTTACTCGGGAAACGGGGGTCCTATGCGTAGCTTTAGTTACCGAGTCTGGGCGCACTGATTGGCGACTGGGGCCAATCATCTTTCTATACCACCAAACAAACCACACAAATCGATACTACCAATTTGGAGTTTTGCCAAACATTACATTTTACAAATTACAAGTGCCATCAGTCTGTTTTCATCTCTCTCATCTATCTCTACTCGGCAAATCAAATCAATGGAGGGTGAAACATGTGAGAGAAAGTTCCTCCTTTCACAGCCCCTAATTGATTCCCTTTTGGAAGCCAATCAGCAATGCTCAGATGAAGGCTTCGAGTCTTTCTTCAAGACTTTTTTCAATGGCCTCAACGCCATTTCAGGTTTTTATTTTTTCCCTCAAATCCTGTAGTGTCAAATGTTAAATTTCTATATACTTTAATGTTTGAGCTGATGAAAGAAGAAGAAAAATCAAAGTAGAAACGTGCAAGTTGCATCTCAAATCAAACATTTGAATCATATTACATCAATTAGATTGTCTCAGATTATTGTGTCTTTTCTTATTCTTTTTTTTTTTTCCTTTTTTGTGTAAAGAATTTCATGAGCCCCTGACCCAGTGACACCTGAACTAGGTACTTATCGTGGGCCATCATCCATATCAGTGGGAGTTAAAAGCCTCAATCACCAACCATTTCCAACGTTGTCTTGAATGATTAAACAAGTAAAATGTTAGGAAATTTATCAAAGGATATCTACAAGTGGGGGAAATTTTACAACGGCCACCACCACTTAAACTATTAGTTTCCAGCAGTAAGATAGTTTAGGTTAAACCAAATGTTTTCTTTTCTTTTCTTTTTTTTTTTCTTTTTTGGTGGCACCCAAAAATAATTTGACTTCGAACAAAGTGTCAATATTTCCACGACCACCAAATAGCAGTAGCTGTGGACGAATTATGCTACAGTAATATGTTCATGAAAAAGTTAGTACTGATGGATAAGATAAGATTTCTTTTATAATCATATAAATTAATCATAATTGTGCGTCCATCTTTGGGTACACTTAATTGGACAATTTCTTCTCTCATATTGCTCCTCCCCATCCCCTCCTTTTCTACTTCCATAATCGTCCCATACTTCTTAAAAAATAAAAATGACCATCGTCAAAGTGGAAGTGAAAGTAGAAGTAGAAGTCACAGGTTGTAACCATTTAAGAGTATGATGTATAAATATGTATAAATATGTTTGTTAGATTGCTCTTGAATAATAGTTTCAATAGAAATCACTTCTATAACTTTAACTATTGTATTGTATAAACTATCGATAGTCAAAGATAGTTTTATAAGACCATAAAAAGTCTAAATAGAAAGGCTGAAATGCAGTCTGAGGGATTTACTCAATTACTTCTAACAACATTTCAACTTTTTAGAAAGAGTTGATAGAGTCGTGACAAATGAAATCTTGATCCAACTTGAACTATTTTTGGGTCCATTTAACCTAACACATTAACCACAATTAGAAATTGTTATGGATGGTGAGTGTTATGAAGGCGATGACAAATTAATAAACTATATGATTGCTCTGATTGTGACAACCAAGGTGACTTAGTCTATGAAAATTTTCCATCTAGTAAGTTTAATCAAAGTGGAAATTGTCTAACTTTTTCTTGTATTTGGTTAAATGATAGTGCGGAACACCTGTACTAAAATATGGAGTAACGTTGCATGAAAGCAAGTCTTGATATAAAAAGTTCATCTTCTAATTTTCTTTTACAAAAGCTTTGATAAGCACTTCAACTACCCATATCCAGACTTTCCAAAGCTTTGATAAATACTTAAACTACCAACATCCAGGCTTTAAAAAGCTTTAAAAGTTTACTTTGAAGACATTAGGTAGAATTGATTTCATTCTGTTCACTTTTTGGTGGAGTCAAAAGATTCACTATCTTTTGGTTTTGAAATATAATAGACTAAATTAAAATGATTAATAAAGGTAGCTGCACTTCTTAATCATTGTGAAGATGCCTCCCTGTTCTCACAGGGGTAAGAATGCGTACAACCGATCACCCCGCCTAGGCGGGAGTCTCTTTGGAGGCATTGGGGGAATGTTGATGCTGATGCAGGTAGAATTGATTTCTTAGGCAGCGTTCTTGGTCCTTTCACTTGTTCAAATTGAAAATGAATACGAAAAAAAAAAAATAAAAAAAAAATACATCAAAAGCAGCTAGTTCAAGTTCAACTTCTGCCTTTGCTCTGGTCTGTTTCTATTAAGCTGGTTTTTACTGTTCAGAATGACAGAAGCAAGTGCTATAGGCCCTGTAATATTGAGTTATATTACTTTCTTCTCCAAAAGATAAATTAAAAGAGGTTGACGTTGTCATATGTCTATAATCCTGACACTGAATTTTGTGGTACATTACATAGAGCTACACTAAATATTTAAGACTAGACAATGGGTTGATCTTGAAACGCTACAGAACTGAAGATATCCTAGTTTTCGATCATCCAGATACTAGTACAAGTTATTTTAAATTCCATCACAGATCATTCTCGTATGGATCTGTTCGTGTGCCTATGAAGTTCAGATTTTGTTACTACTATGTTGCTCTTATCTGGCAACGACATAAAACCAGTTTAACAATGCTATTCATATCAAATTATCATTACAGTGTTTACATTCAAGAGAAGATAGCCAGTGGATTTTGAGCGATAAGTATGGCACTTTTTTCTTAATACCCCAATTTTAATTTGGTAAACCCTTGGTGTGTAGTTTACTGGAATTATACAACTTCTGATGATCTAGTTTCAAATGCTAGGATATTGACTTCAAATGTAATGAAGTCAATTGAGGGAAATCTGGTCTATTCATATTTCTTTCTGTTTTTAATGTGTATCAGGAGTTGGAATATTGTCAATATCATATGCCCTTGCATCAGGAGGTTGGTTGAGCCTGCTGTTTCTTTTTGCGATCGCAATAGCAGCATTCTATGCGGGTCTGCTTATCAAGCGATGCATGGATGCAGATTCGAGTATCAGAACCTACCCCGACATTGCAGAACGTGCATTTGGGAATATCGGGAAAACAGTGGCATCTGTGTTTATGAATTTGGAGCTCTATTTGGTCGTAACAGGCTTCTTGATTTCAGAAGGAGACAATCTACATAAACTCTTTCCACAAATGGAATTCGAAGCTTATGGGCTACAACTTGGAGGAAGAGAAAGCTTTGTGATCATTGCTGCGCTTGTGATTCTTCCTTCAGTGTGGTTGGATAATTTGAGTATCCTTTCTTACATCTCTGCTAGTGGTGTTCTAGCTTCTGTTGTAATTCTGGTGTCTATTATATGGGTTGGTACATTTGAGGGCATTGGATTCCACCATAAAGGGGAGCTCCTAAATTGGTCAGGGATCCCTACGGCTGTCAGCTTATACGGCTTCTGTTATTGTGCTCATCCTGTTTTCCCAACCCTGTACAACTCCATGAAGAAAAAGCATCATTTCTCAAGGGTAAAGTGTCCCATTTTCCCAACTTTTTGATATGCTTTTTAGATATAACTGTTACATAGTATATAACCGAACATTAAAAAAAAAAAAAAAATGTTATTTCAATCTTCATAACTTTGTGCTTTTTCCTACTGCAGATACTACTTCTCTGTTTTCTCTGTGCAACCATTTGTTATGCTTCAATGGCGATCTTTGGCTATCTGATGTTTGGTTCAATGGTAGATTCTCAAATAACTTTGAACCTTCCGACCCAGAAGCTGAGCTCAAAAGTCGCAATCTACACCACATTGGTTAATCCACTGTCAAAGTATGCACTGATGTTAACTCCTGTCGCAAGTGCTACTGAGAGTTGGTTCCCAACTTGCCAGAAGAAAAAGCATCTCAGAATTTGCATCAGAACAGCGCTGGTTGCTACCCAAGTCATAGTAGCACTGGCTGTTCCATTCTTCGGGTATATCATGTCCCTTGTCGGAGCATTTTTAAGCATTACTGCTTCAATTACACTTCCATGCTTATGCTACTTGAAGATTTCGGGCCCTAACCTAGGAATTGAGCTAATATTTATTGTAATTGTTTTAGTCTTAAGCATATTGATCACTATATTTGGAACCTATACCTCTTTAGTACAAATCATAGAGGGTAGTGTTGTACATATTTAGTTTTAGACTTTACTCTATTGAGGCTGTACTACAATATAAATTTTGATCTAGCATTTGAGAAGTCAAAATTATATTTACATAGTTAAAGGTGCCGGAAAGTATGTAAATGGTGCCATTTATATGTTTCACTCGATTTAGTTAGCATACTTGTGCTGCTCTTTTGCAAGTTTGCCTTCTTCTTTTTGGGTAAGCTTCTGCCTTACCCACCTCTGAAGCCACCAGTCCAATGTCCCATCAGCCAACCTGAGCCGAACGATTGAATAGGCCCCCATTCACCACCACCACCTGTACACCAGCGTCGTTCAGAACTTCTCAATCCCATTCACAAGCACTAGTATGAATAGCAGATACTACAAACACGTAAAGATTACCAACATATGTATTGGAGTAGAAGTAGTTGTTTGGAATAGACGTGTCTGTAAAATATTGGTAAATATGTTGTGCATTAGTTCAGTGTTAAGAGTTTAGGAAGGTTTATTTCTCTTCAGGCTTCTTGCCTAAGGGAACAGTTTAATACGTTGTGTAAATATGTATAGGTTGCGAGTTTGCGACTTCTTTATTGGGATATTATTTCTCGCAAAAAAAAAAAAAAAAACTTGGACGATAGCCATGACCGGTAAGAAGACTGATGGTGAAGGAGGAGGGGGCAAAGGTCAGAAATCACCCTAGCCTCTCTTCTTGACATCAAACGACAATGCGTAGAACTTGTTTACCAAACTTCAACTTCGAGGTGAGAACAATGATGAATGGGTCCAGGCTGTTGGATTAATGGACAAAATTGGAATAACTTATCTGGAAATTGTGAGACGTCGTGGTGAAACCACTGCCCTAAGTTAGAAGACCTCCACTACGGTGCAGATGGGCTACGGGCTCCTACCCCAGGGTTACCGTCTCACTACAACAAAATGACTCTATGCCAACACTTTACGAGCGACATCTTGATTTGTTGGTTTTTAAATGAAAAGCGACAAATTTAATAAAAGTGTTGCGATAGATATATAAGGCGACATTTTATTTGAAGTGTCGCCATAATTTATAAGAAAAGACAACACTTTTATTAAGTGTTGCCTTTTATCAAGAGTAAAACCAACACCTACATAAAAGTGTTGCAAATACAAAATGCATATGCAACACTTGTTATAAGTGTCGCAAATTCTAATTGTATGTGCGACACTTGTTAAAAAGTGTCACAAATTCTAAATTTATATGCAACACTTGTTAAAAGTGTCGCAATCCTGAAATAAAAATGAGCAAATTATTGATTTGACAACACTAAAGTGTGGTATTTGATGAGCCTTAAATATAGTACTTTTAGAAAAATATTATGTTTATTTTACGTCAAGGGAAATAATTTTAGAAAATGTTACATTTCAATACTACTACTGCTACTACAACTACTACTAATAAATCAACAACAACAATAATGTGAGAATTGTTATGAATATAATGAGTAAATAGAGAGAATTAGAGAGTAGGAGGAATATGGATAGATTTATTATTCTCATATGGGGGATATATATAGTACAAGAGGGGGGTAGGGTTTTCTTTGGTAGCAAGAACCCTAAATACATAATATAGTAAATATCCTATATCTATAATATTCTCAAGAGATATTATATTCCCAAGATATATTGTACATCCACTATAGAATATTTCATAACACTCCCCCTTGGATATACAATACTAAAGAATATGCCTCGTTAAAACCTTATTAGGCAAAACCCAATGGGAAAAATCCTAGTGAAGGAAAAAGAGTACATGATTCTTTAATGCGCTTTTGAGGCTGCCACATTAAAAACCTCGCCTGGAAAACCCTTGTGGGACAAAACCATGGCCAAGGAAAAAAGAGTGCAGCGCGCATAAACTCCCCCTGAAAAATACATCAATTGATATCTTTGAGTCGACGTAAACCGATGTTGTGAACCAACTTCTTGAATGTTGCGGTAGGAAGTGACTTGATGAACAAATCTGCTAGATTTTCACAAGAACGAACTTGCTGGACAATTATCTCACCATTCTTCTGAAGATCATGAGTGAAAAAGAATTTCGGTGAAATGTACTTTGTTCAATCACCTTTAATGTATCCTTTTTTGAGTTGGGCGATACACGCGGCATTATCTTCATGTAAAATGGTTGGCATTTCCTTCCTTGATAGTAACCCGCATG
>BSSO01004381.1:0-14642 GCA_030267885.1 Mesembryanthemum crystallinum | reverse complement strand
ATAATAATAATAATAATAATAATAATATGCACTGAACTGAACTGAACTGAATATAAGCTAAAATAAGGTGAAGAGAACATAGCCTTACTTGAGAGTTAGAATAGCATACCCACAAATGAGAAATAAGTAGGATTATTGGAGTTGGTTAAGAGGTTGATACTTGAATTTGGGGTACTAGTTGAAGGTGGATGTAGTAAGATTTGTGAATTGGATAGAGTAAAAGAAAAAGAGAAAGAAAAATATATAGAGGAAACCACTTATTCCTCATAAACAAAAATCAAAGAACACATCTACACCTTCTCTCTCTTGCTCTCCCCCGACAAACCCATCTGCAGACACCACCGCTCCACCTCCAGCCCACCGACTCCACCGCCATCACCATTGCCACCAGCCACCGCCACACCACCAGCCCACCGCCACCACCTCCCGTTCCTCTCGCCGCCAAGGAGCACCGTCATCCCGCCTCCACCACCATTCTTCTCAGTCACCTTGTTGGTTCGTGACAGAGGAGACCCAGCTGCTCGTGGAACTTGCCGATTCCACCTCGCCACCACCACGTGCATCACCTCTGACGTGTGGTCGTGCCACTACCAGCCAAGCCATCCACTCTTCACAGCTTCTTCGTTCAATTTGCGTAATTTAACTAAAACCCTAACCTTAAAATTAGAACTCAGAGTTTATTCAGTTTAATTAGAGGTTAATTAGAGTGTTTTAGGGCTGAATTTGTAGAGTTTAAAATTTTGGAATTGTGGGTATTGGTACTAAGTAGTATTCGGTTGAGGTAACCATTATGTCCACTAACATACGGTTCCTCTTTGAATTGATTTTGAGCATAGTAATTGTTTGTTGAGCTGCATATGTGTGTTAAAGCTATAGGAATCGTATGGTGCTATGTTTCTTAAGATTTTTGATGATTATGAACTAAAACTTGTGTGTATGTCATGTTTTTGAAGCGAAAGTATTGGTATATGTTTACTAGTTATCCTTACGAATTGTTCAATGGATTTAAGAGAAAGAAAAATGAGTTATGTTGAGTAAAATGGGTAAAGTATTTACACTGTACGAGCTGTCCAGATTTTAAAGTTGTGCTAGAAATAGCATAAATTGTTCCTATTATGATTCTAGCAAAGAAAATATGTTTCACATGTATTATGAATTGATTTCGGTAGTTTCTAACTATACTTTTCAAGTATTCAATATAAATCAAGTCTTACGTTATTGAGATATTATGAAAGTTCCTACGTTTGTAAGAAAATGCCTTTATAAGGATTTATGAAAGGTGTTTAAGTTATGAAGCAAGGAAGCATGATTTATGTTTTATATATGACATTAAAGTGACGAATTTGCGATATTGAATGAGTTAAAGATCAAGTCACTAATGTTATAGTGAAAGATGGCACCTTGGGTAGTTTAGGAACCATTGGGTACAATTATGTGTTAGTAAGACGTCTTACTTGAATTATGGCCCCCAGAAGTGGCCATGTCCCCCAAAAGTGGACATTATCCCCTATAAGTGGATAGTAATTCCAGCCCCTAGAAGTGGCCAGTGTTTAAATGCCCCTAGAAGTGGCGGCCCTAGGACCTACACTCCCTTGTGCCAAATGAAAGTAAAAAGTAAATAAAATGTAACTTTATTATCAGAGTTTTGATAAATAAGGTTATAAGGATTGAAAGTTATTACTATCTTATGTTTCTTCATTGAGTTTATAAAGGTATAAAAATGAAAACATTTATTGTTTAACATTCAGTTCAAAGTTATGAGTTACTCTACTTTTAGTTCAAAAGTTACTAATTATGTATAAGTATGATTTGAGTTTTGATTTATAAGTCATATACAAAGCATGAAAAGGAAATTGAAATGATTTTACGATATTCCCTCTCATCCCTATTTTATAAAAATTTTTATAACGTTTAGTTTTACACGGTGGAGTTATGGTTACATAGCATCGGCTAACGTGTTATAAATGTTTTTATTTTTCACAGGTGAAGAGAATAGTGGGGACGGGAATCAGTGAGGCGCTCATGTAGTTGGTTATGTTTAAAGTTTATTTTGAATACTAGTTATGTGCGGGCGTAGTCTTTCGAGTTTGCCCGATTAGCTAATAATGGTTATTATGTTAAAGTTAGTTGGTATGTATATATATTAAGCTCCTAGCCTTGTATTTCACTTTGAAATACGGCGGTAATGCCCAAGCGACCTGATGAGAATCGCTTCCGCCATATTTAAATAGTTGATGATCTTGACTCCTGAGTTGATCAGGTTTGGTTGGTTGGTTGGTTGGTTTATAATATATCATTATTGTAGGTTGATATAAGTCGATAACTTGGGATGCCTATTTTCAAACAGAACTCTGCCGGATTTTCAGCTCGAGTTACTTATTTCTACTTATAGTTATATACGAGGAGCTGAGATGTTACAGTACAGGTTCACTGGATCTTGTAGTCAACTGTTTCGAGATTTCTTCTTTGATTTTAAGGGCCCATTCCTTCTTCACGCAACGAAGTTTCTGTTTTACGGGCTTAGAACCAGGGAGGAGCTGAAGGGTGTGTTCAGCGATGCTTCGATCGATGCTCGGCACGTCTTTGTAGGACCTGGCAAACACGTCTTGAAATTCTGTTAGCAGATCTATAAAGTTTTTGCGCTCCATTGGTGATAGGGACAAGCCGATCCGCACTTGGCGGGGCTCGCCTTTGTCATTAGTCAGATTTACGAGTTTTGTTTCCTCAATTATCGGAGTTGATTGTTCGTGTGCAATTAGTACTTTGATTATTTCTTTAGACAACTCATTATCATTAGCAACTAAAGAGTCTGAGGAGTAAGCAGAAGAGGATTTCATTTCATTGATTGAACGGGAAGTTACAACGATAGGAGAGACAGGCTTAGAGGGGATACCAGGGACAATGCCAGACTTCTTAGGGGGAGACGACTGAGACTGAGACTCAGACTCAGATTCGGAGGTGGCCGTTTGACCATTGCGAATCTTAATCTTGAGCTGGCGTCCGTCGGAGGAGGTCCATTTGGTGGTGTAGCTCCAAGAGCGGACTATCTCACTGGCAGGGGTAATGAGCTTGGTCGGATCGAACCCTTGATCAAGGAGTGCTGCATTTAGGAGGAGGCAGGACGCTTGATCGGGGTTGTGGCGTTCTTGACCAAACAGGAGGCCCATGGAGTTGTTGCCGAGGTTGTCGATCCAGTCTTAGGATGTCTTGACTTCCTGTGGGAGGTATAATGCCTCCTCGGCATTGGCATAACAATCGTGGAAGACCTCGAGTCCAGGGACCCGTTTTACAGTAGAGAGCATGTAGTGTGGTTCAAGGAACCCATAGTATGGTGAGAGCTCTCTTCCTTTGAGGAATTGTCCATTTAGTGTGAGGGTGTAGAGAGGCATTGGCTAAAGGTAGGTCCTATCCTTATCTTTCATTTTCTTCTTGAAGGTCTCTTTCTAGATGTATGCTTGAATTTCGACTTTGGTAGGGGTGTAGCCTAGGCCAAATACATCATTCTTTTCCTTGGTGGGCCAAGAGAATGTGTCAGTCCTATGAACATGCCGAGGAAATAGCCTTGCTGGCGCAGGATAGTATTGATGGTGAGATTGGAGTAGGGATCGGTTGGATTGTTTTCGATGACTGAGATAGTTTCGAAGCCCCAACGGTCGAGGTCCTCATGATTATGCTCGATTTTGAGAATGGGAGCTTTGTCTATTGTGGCCGAGAGAGTGTCGGCTAAGACTTCGACTAGTGCATCCCCTACCATCATCTTGACCTTTTGGTGAAGGGTGGAAGCAATGGCGTTGAGGCTATGTAGCTAAGCGCGGCCTAGAAGTAGGTTAAACGATGCCGGAATGTCGATGACCATGAATTGTGTCATTTTATCGACAGGGCCGACATTGATGTTGGTTGAGAAGGTGCCGAGAACCTTTCTGGTGTTGTCGAATCCTCTTACGCCTCGTGTAGCGTGCACAAGGTCTTTCTTTTCTATTCGGAGGTGAGTGGCGGTCCTTAAGGGGCAGACATTGACTGCAGAGCTGTTGTCCACAAGTGTCATGAGAACTTGCTTTTGCTTGCACACAACTGTAAGGTAGAGTGCCTTGTTGTGGTGAGACCCATCCTTGGGTAAGTCGTTATCGGTGAAAGTGATGGCCTTAGCATTCTTGTTGTTGACCAAGTAACCGACAAGTTCTTCTGGGGTGGTCTTGGGTGAGATTGTAGCATTGTTGAGTGAATCGAGGAGAGTCTTACGGTGCACCAAGGAGGTGGTGATGAGTAGCCATATGGAGATGTCGGCTTTTGTCTTTTGGAGTTGCTTTGGTTGTCTCATCCCATCGTCCTCTTTGGGTGGATTCACATGAGGAGTAGGAGTATAGTTACTGGTTGGAACCTGGAGTGGGTTAATATCCTGGGTGATAGATGCTTGATAGACCCGACCTGACCTTGTAAGATGTTAAACGGGAGCGGTGTCATCATCGGAAAGTTCATACCATTCTTTTTCTCTGACGTGGTGGACGTGCCATTCTTCCTCGTCGTCGTCACTATCCCATATTTCGGCTATCATGTCATCAAAGTAATCGGCGGGATAGGGTGGAACCGTGTCGTGGATTGGGGTGATCCACTTGGATGGGTTGAAGTCGTCATCCCTGATTGAGATGTGAAGTGCACCCGAAGGGTTGCTTTGGTTGTTGAGAGTGGGATTTGACCTTGGAACGGGAATGGTTCCGTCATCAATGAGTGCTTGAATTTTCTTCTTGATGGCTATGCACCTTTCTGTGTCATGACCCCTTCCCTGATGGTACTTGCAAAAGGCGTTTCCATCCTAGAACTTGGTTCTCTTGTCTTCGGAAGGGTCTGGTGCAAGCCCAATTGGAAAGAGAATCCCCTTCTTGGTTAACCGATTTAGAGCCTGTTCATAGGTCATCCCAATAGGAGTGTATTGGAATCTTATTTCGGGTTTCTCGCAGACGAGGTTTACTTCATTGGCTTGGGTGGTAGAGTTGTACCTCTTCATGTTGCTATTGTAGGTTGCTTTCCCTTTTCCTTTGTTGGCGAGGAGATTGTCCTCAATGAGGACCCCCACATCATTGAGTTAAGTGTAGGTGCTTATAACTTGGTACTTCAAGGGCTCATGGTACCTCGGCTGGAGGTTTTTGATGAGAAGGCAAACTTGATCCCGTTCGGTGGGGCGAACGATCATTTCTGACATCTTACTCCTCCATCTCTTGACAAAAGCGGTAAAGCCCTCGTTATCACCTTGCTTGGTGATTTCTAGTTCCCTTAGTGTCATGGGAGGAACAACATTATCGGCATACCGAGCTAGGAAGAGTGATGTCAAGTCTCCCCATTGTTGGATCTTTTCTGATCTGGATCGATTTTGAAAAACCAGCTTCGGACGGTGGTGTCCAAGGTTTGTGAGAAGAGATGGACGTAGAGAGACTTATCCACTCCTTTGAGGCCCAGTGTGGTGGTGAATGCTCGAAGATGATCTTGGGGGTTATCTGTCCCCTTGAAGAGCGGTACTTTCGGCATGGAGAACTTAGTTGGGAGAGTACTCTTGATGTTTGGAGTTACTCCCTCATTATTGATCATGAAGTCGTTGAAGACTTGGGTCTTTGCCATCACTTTTTCGAGGTGCGCTAGCTTAGCCTTGAGGGTTCGAACTTCCTCACTTTCGGGAGGTGGAGTGTCATCCCTAAGTTCCACTTGGTTGAGACGGTCGCTCAAACCATGGAGTTCCTCTATGACTTGTGCAAGAGTCGGCTTGGGCGGTGGGTTAGGCGCCATGATGGGAGTTGGTGTAGCTTCTTCGGGCCAAGTGAGATCAAGAGATGATGACTGTAAACCTAGATCAGACCTTTGTCATACCAACCTTGAACCTCTTTTCCTGGACCACAATGGGAGCCCGTACCTTCTCCTTTGGTCCCCTATCCTGAACACAGAAGGACTCTTAGCGCATGACTCGAGAAAGAAGGAATTTTTTTTTTTTTTGGCAAAACCCGATTTTTGAAAGAAGAGAAAAAAGGAAGGGAGTGATCCTAGGTTTGACCTCAACATGGCCGCCTCATTATTTGGGGTCGTTTATGTGCTTATGCCTAAATTTATGGGATTTGACTCGGTACGCGTGAAACTTGTATGAGACTCTTTTTGTGGATGCAAGACTCTTTTTGTGGGTGTAAGACGCTCTTTGTTTATAGATGCACGACTCTTACTTGGAAGGGAGATGCTTTTTGTGGATGCAAGATGCTAGACACTTTTGTGCATGCAAGAATCTCTTTGTTCGTAAAGGCAAGACTCTTATTGCGGATGCAAGACGCTTTTGTGAATGTAAGACTATTTTTATGGATGTAAGACTCCCCCTTTTTTTGTGATGCAAGACTCTCTTTTTTGTGCGGGCTAAAGCACATAACGACCGTTTAGTTTGCAAGGCGATTAGCGTTGTCGACTCGTTTTGAAAAAAAAAAAAAAGGAGACTCAAGACCGTGCCCCTAGAGAGAGAGAGAGAGAGAACTAGTCCTAAATGGTTTCTTAATTAGTGAGTTAGTCAAGTAGCACGTAAGCACACAAAGTAAATGCGGATGGACCATGATACTTCAGTTACGCCTAAGCATAGGTTCTAGTTCGACTCGATTGGCTTTGGCTCGGGGGTGAAAGGCTTTCCCACGCATCGATTTCCCAAACTACTCACGTGTGTGTGCGTGGCGGCAAGGGATATCGTTATCCTGCCATCATGGATGGTAAGGAAGGTATCATGGGTTGGGAATGTACATACGTGCACTGGCCCCTAACATCGTATGGATGCTTATTGTCCAAAAGCGCATGAGACAAACTCGGGGGTGAATTCTGGTAATAGCCGTGAGGACATCACGCGAGAAACATGCAATATGTATGTATGCAATGCAACGGGCAAAATATCATGTGAAATAAATGGAAAAATATGTTTCGATCCAAGTTTTCAAAGACACATTCTCTCACACCAGTATTTTCCCCAATGGAGTCGCCATTCTGTGTGACCCGGGATGCCGCCCCCGCATTCCTACATGTGTGGCTTTGGTGTTGTAACGGCTCATGTTTTTGGTGAGGTTGTCGTGACCTTATTTATCATGTTTTGTTCATTTTAGTTTTGCAAGGTAAGGAAGTCGCCACCATATTTTAGGAATATGGAAACCGCAGAGGCACCGAACACGAATATCTAGAGAGATACCATGATCGAGCCAAATTGCGCCCTATTCTCAGCATAGGGTGTGACTTCATGTTGCCCAAAAGGAGACTCAGGTTCGGGAATGTGACAAGCATGCAACATTTTAGCCCTTTGACTACGTTTGCTATGTGGGTTGTCACGCATTTATTCACAAAGAGATTTATGAGGGTGGCCACTTTGACACCCTTATGGACGAATTTGATTGAATAAATCAAACCCATCTAAAATGTGAACTCATAGGATAATTGATGGACTAAAATCATAAATGATTAGAGCACCAATTAAACATAGAATTTTTATTATTATCTTACATGCTTTGTAAAGGCGATAAAATTAAGTGAACATGCTCTTATTTTAGGTGAAATTTAGCCGGGCAAACATGAGATTCAATTCGTATGAAATCGGTTAATGAACAAACACACAAAATTAATCAAAGATTACGAACATGTAAAAGAAGCAACCCTTGATGGTCACACTCGGGATGACTACCTTGGATCGGAACCTCCGTATGTGGGATTCCTCAAGTTTAAGACCTCAAGTTGATGGCGGTTTAGGAGTTTTTGTGAGTATTTAGGAGGATGTTGGGTTTGTGGTGGAGGCGTGGGTGTGGTTTTTGTGGTGTTAAGGAGGGCTTCCCTTGGTGTGAATTTTCTACAAAAAGGTGGTTATAGTGTTAAGAACCCTCTAATTGTTTCAAATTACACCTTAATCTTCTAATTTGAGCTCTCAATTGTCCACCATTTGGAATGAAGGGGAGAGAATGTATTTATAGGGGCCATGACTTCGGAATTAAGCAAGCTCAGCAGATGTTCTAGGCCAAAATTCGCGTCGGCCAAATGGGGCTCCCACCGGTCGAACGGTGGTGGGAAAGTTTGACCAGTCTTGGCGCCGGTCGACCGGCAGTGAGGCCGTTTGACCGATCCCAGCCCCGTTCGATCGGGGAGCATGGTCAACAGTACGGCAAGCTTCTAATTGGCCGAGAACTGAAAGTCAAAGCGTGCTTATTTTTCTTAATCTGGTATGTATTCATGGATCTAGGTCCATTTGCTCCTTTTGCGAGTTTTTGGGAGGATATTTGATCCGTTTGCCGCTCCATGTCTCGGTTTTGTGCTGAAACCTTCCGATGCTCATAACTTTTGATCCGGGACTTCGACTGGGGATCTGTTTGAAATTATGGAAATCTTAGAACATGGGTTATTTTGTGAGGGTGAGATTTTTGGGTTACATCTTCTCGGGGTCTCATGCTTGTAGGAGGTTCGTCATTTCCAAGCATGCCACTATTTCGTCATCGGGCGGTGGAGGACTTAGGAGACAACGCATGGGGTGTCTATAGAAGGACAACACAAAAATTAAATTACTCCCATTAATCCTGAGCGGAGTTAGACAACTCAAAATCTAAGCCGCTCAAAAAGGAGCAAAAAGACCAATAATTTAAAATTTTATTGCTTGATGAATGGGATTTTGAGAAGGACTCATGAATACCATGACCCAATTAAGGGCTGTAGCTAGCTCCTCCATGTCCTGTAACACCGAGCCAAACCCAGCCAACCCATCTAGAACAGCCGCAGCTCCTCCCAGCCACCATGGCCATGAGCCAAGGCGTTTCTTGCCTGGTGCACCGAGTGCTATCCCCGGGCCTGTCACAGCAGACCCCAGCCCTGATTGCCCAGCGCAGTCCCTTCTCGTGCTCGGAACTCACCCGAGCATTCGGTTATCAAGACCCTTGTAGCGCCCGACTCTTCGCATGACAGCAGCAGCAGTCGCTCGAATTCGAGCGTGGCTAATGTTCTCCACCCGACACTCGATATCGCGTGCCCAGGCCCCAACGACCTCGTGCCCTTGTGCCCGTTCACCAGGTCACCCCTCGTGCCCGGCCCAAGCACTTAACTCCTCTTAATACCCACCTATGTTGTGAGCCCCTCCTCCTCCTGCCTAACATCGCAAGACGCTCCCGTTGCTATGCCCAGTT
Organism: Mesembryanthemum crystallinum; assembly: GCA_030267885.1. Lineage (NCBI taxonomy): Eukaryota > Viridiplantae > Streptophyta > Magnoliopsida > Caryophyllales > Aizoaceae > Mesembryanthemum > Mesembryanthemum crystallinum. The sequence goes on along the minus strand of BSSO01004381.1, from coordinate 5,484 downwards.
CACCTGGAGCCATCCCAGTTCCAGTCATGCAAATCTGTACGACCACTAATCACAAGGTCCACCTGGTCACTTCTGGTCCCCCAGTGTTCGAGCTTGGCCTACTAAGCATCCTTCGCTCATGCCTGGTACGAAATAGCTCTTCCTAGCCACAAAGGCCACGAGCCAATTCTCCCCGTGCCCAATACTGCATGATAAATCTGTTGCCGTGCCCGGTACAGCGAAGCCCGGTGTGCGCCAAACCACGTCAATACCCAGTGGTCTCCTTAATTGCCCAGTTAAGCCTTACGCTCCATGCCCAGTTGTAATACCCCAAAGATTTCATGGTTGATGAAAGGTTAAATGGTTTGATGGTACTACTAATATCACCAAGGTGCATCTTCTTTTCAGGGAGCTCAATCCTTAGAAACTCCACAGTTAAGTGTACTTGGCTGGGAGTAGTATAGTAAGTTCAACAGTCCAGCCTAACCACACCGCAACACAAGTCAAAACGGTGGGAAGTCCCCAAATTGGCCTATATAGGGGCCACTTAAGCCCAAAAGGGGAAGACCTTGTTGCTTAAGTGGTTGGACTCCATCACTTATAAAGCAATCACAATCCTTACATTCTTCCGATGTGGGACTTGGGGTGTTACAAACTCCCCAACTTAAGAATGCAATGTCCTCGCTGCGCCACAGGCCCTCATCTGGTCCCATAATCCATCCCTGCTAGGTGGCAGTTGGCCTAGGCTCTACAAGCCCACAGGCTCAGCCCACGGTCGCAGGGTTGCTCTAATATCAACTGTAATAGTCCAACCTCACCACCACCGCAACACAACCCACAATGGTGGGAAGTCCCAAATGGGCCTATACAAGGGGCCACTTAAGCCCAAAAAGGGAAGACCTTGTTGTTTAAGCGGTTGGACTCTATCACTCATAAGCCAATCACAATCTTCACATTATTCCGATGTGGGATTTGAAGTGTTACACCGGTTCCTAGTGAACCGTGTACTGATCTAATCGTCCTCTCGACTAACCTACTCGCGAGCCCAAACGTGCCCACGCACGGTTTAATTAATCCCGATTTACATCACGATGATCCAGAGTTAATTGAATTATTAAATAATTATCATGACGTTTTTCCTAATGACCTTCCTCCTGGCTTACCGCAGGAGAATTGAACATGCTATTGATTTAATTACAGGTGTTAGTTTACCGAATCGGCCCGCATATGGATGCAACCCCGAGGAGGCTAAGGAATTACAAAAGCAAGTTCAAAAATTGCTAGATTGGGGTTATGTTCGTGAAAGCATGAGTCCCTGTGCCATCCCTACTCTCTTGGTGCCCATGAAAGACGGTAATTGGAGAATGCATGTGGATAGTAGAGAGGCAAATAATATCACAATTATATATCTTTTTCCTATGCCATGATTAGATGAACTCCATGGTGCTTCAATATTTTCTAAAGTTGAACTTAGAAGTGGATATCATCAATCAAGAATTAGAGAAAGGGATGAGTGAAAAACTGTTTTTAAAACTAAACTTGGTTTGTATGAATGGCTTGTTATGCCATTTGGACTTTGTAATGGCCCTAGTGCTTTTATGCTCCTTATGCAAGAGATGCTTAGACCTTTTATAGTTTTTTTTTTTTTTTAATTGTTGTATACTTAAATGATATTTTGGTGTATGGTAAATCTCGGATAGATCGTCTAACACATCTAGCTGCTTTATTTAAAAAATTAAAAGAAGTGAAGCTCTACGGCAAGCTGGAGAGGTGTGAGTTCATGATCGATCGAGTTTTATTTCTTGGCTACATTCTGCCTTATCAAGGGATTCATGTGGATTCAAGTAAAGTGGAGGCAATCAAGTCTTGGCTCTCGTCCCCTCCAATGTTTATGATGTGAGATTGTTTTATTGTTTGGTCTCGTTCTATAGGAGGTTCATTAGCAATTTCAGCATCATTGCGGCTCTTATGACTAAACTAATTAATGAAGAAAAGAGAGTTTGAATGGACTCCCAAGCCCAAAAGGGTTTTGAAGTCTTAAAGGAAGCCCTATGTGAAGTACCCATTTTATCTATACCTAACTTTGATAAATTGTTTGACTTAGATATGCTGAGTGGCTTTCTTATATGCAAGCCTTCACGTTCTTCACTAAGCATAAAGATGGTAAGTCAAATGAAGTGGGGGATGCACTTTCTAGACGCCATTGCATGTTAACTATTTTGGAGCAAAAATTGTTAGGCTTTGGCCTTATTAGAGAGGCTTATGCCTTGGACGATGATTTTAATGCTCCCATGGCCGTTTGCCAAGGAAATAGTTCTAAAGCACATGGTGCCTATGTATGGAACGATGGTTTCTTGTTTAAGGGGAACAAACTTTGTATCCTTAAATGTTCGTTGCAGGAATTAATGATCCATGAGGTCCACTCTGGAGGCAGGACATTTTGGTGTTACTTAAACCTTGGAGATCCTACAAGAGTAATTTTATTGGCCTAGAATGGATAGGGATGTCGAAAAGGTTATTAGTAGATGTGTTATTTGTCAAAAGTCCAAGAGTTTCTTTCATAAAGGGCTTTATATTCCTTTATCGATTCCCACACAACCTTGGGAAGGATTAAGTATGGACTTTATTCTTGGGTTTCCTCGCGCCCAACGAGGTAGAGACTGAATTATGGTGGTTTTAGATCGACTTTCCAAGATAAAAACTTCATACCTTGCCATAAAACCGATGATGTGTCTTTTGTAGCGAATTTGCATTTTAAAGAAATTGTTAGGTTACATGGTGTTCCAAGGTCCATAGTGTTCGATCGAGATGTGAAGTTCCTTAGTTATTTTTGGAAGACATTGTGGAAATTATTTGGTATTCGTTTATTATTTAGTAACTCTCATGATTCTCAAACTGATGGGATAATCGAGGTGACAAACCGGATCCATGGTACACTTTTGAGAGGAATGGTAAGTAAGACAAAGAAGGATTGAGACCTTAGGCTAGGTACTTGAAGTTGTTTATGGAGCTAACCCTTTTCTTTCTATTGATTTAGTACCTCTTCCTAAAAAGGAGTTGTTAAATTTTGATACTAAGGCAAGAGTATAGACTTTCAAAAAGCTTCATGATCAAATTAGGACCCAAGTTGAGAAGTCCAATGCAAGCTACAAGGCCTAAGCGAACCAAAATCGAGTTGAACCTACATTCAAAGAAGGTGGCTTGGTTTGGTTACACTTGAGTAAAGAGAGATTTCCAAATTTGATGAAGAACAAGCTCATGCCAAGAGCCGATGGCCCATTCAAAGTTATAGCCTGTTATGGGAAAAGCGATTACAAAATTGAACTACCTGATGAATATGTAGGTGTAAGTGCTACATTTAATGTTGGAGATTTGTCCCCCATATCTAGATGATGAGAATTTGAAGGCAAATTTTATGAGTCCTTATAAAACCCATTAGTTATCTTTAATTACTTTCATTTAATTTTCTCCCAATGATAGGGATATGTTTTAGGCCCAATAATGTAAAATGTAGTTTATAAAGCCTTAGATTTAATTTAACTTTAATTAGTTAGTTAGCTAATTACTTTGGATCAAGGTAAGCAACACAAGTGAAGCCTTGTGAAGCTCAATCGTGTCAAAGAAACATGGTCCAACAGCGTCAGCCACAAGCCTGACCACTCGTACAACTCCAGCGTGCCAAATGCCCACCTGATCGGTCAGCAGGTCCAGCGCATGCGCGATCCAGTGATAGCCCATGCCCGCTTGACCGATCACTCCACGGCCCGTGCTCGTTCTCATGGCCCAACCTTCTAGAAGCCCTTGTCATTAAATGATATGTCGATTCAATGGATTGCAGGCCAAGTTTAGCTAGTTAATTTTAGGAAAGTTGTTATTTATTTGTTTTAGATAATTTCCTTAAATTATGGGATTGTTCCCCAAGTTTATGAATTTCGGTTAGTTTTATTAATTAATTATTGTAATCCTAGTTAGATTAGAATTAGGATATCTAGCTTCAAGCTATGTACTTTGCCTATTTAAAGGCCCTTGATCATCAATAATAATTCATAAGCTTGATTGATAAATTATGAGATTATTCTCATATTTGAGTGTTATAGTTTTGGGAATTTTGATTCTCATTGGTCATTAGTTAAGAATCCACGATTTTAGGACTAGACCCTAAATCTTTTGTGAGTTGGGCCCTCTAAATTAGGAACAATTGGGTTGAAAACTTAAGGCTAAAACCCTTCTACCTTTAATTACATCATAAGTACTAAAAAATAACCTAGATTTTGATACATTTAACATTTGGTTTTATTACAAGTTATTTACTATTTCAAGATGTTACTATTAACTTTTGTAGAAAAGTCTTTCCGATTATCTTATTGCACCAAAAAAAAACTTATCTCATGTGGCTATTATTTCGCCCAATTTAAATGTGCATTTTTCGGATTGAATATAAGTGCATACATTAAACTTTAACTCGTGTAATGTACCGACTCACAAACTAGGACAAAATACTAATTTGACGATGCAGCTCTTTTTTATACTATCAAACATGAGAAATTGTCCATACAATGAGGGGAGAATAAATATTAAAGAGGTGCTAACATGGAATAGGGGCCCTTTTCTTGAAATGGGTATGGCATGTAGCTTGGGGTAAAGAAGGCATGCTCCTCAAGTGGATTAGAGCATATAAGCTACAGGGTGGTGATTTCTGCGATATCATAGCTAGGCAACAGGATACTTGGCAATGGAAGAGGCTCTTGTTTGTTAGAGACCTATTCGTTGAGAGAAGTGGAGGTGTTGATAATGCTAAATCACTGATTAGGAGATGGGGAGATAATAAGTGCAGGGTGAAGGAAGGATACGATATGTGTAGAGACAAAGGGGAGATAAGTGGAGATGGCACAGGACCATTTGGGACAGTGCTAGTGTTCCAAGACACAGAGTCACAACATCGATGGCAGCATCAAACAGCCTGCCCACCATTGATAACCTCCAGAAAAGAGGTTTGCAGATCATCAACAGATGTTTCTTATGCAAATGTCAAGCTGAAAGCATCAGACATCTGTTAGATGTCCAGTAGCTGCTAAGATATGGGAAGGAATATTAGTTGCTTAGCATTAACAAAAGGAGTATGGGTATCCACAGGGAGCTTAACTGGTTCAGACAGTGAGTAAGAGGCAAGGCTATGACTCAGAGGATGAGAAGAGCAGCTTTTACAGCAACAATTGATGAAGTATGGAGGGAAAGAAATAAGAGACTCTTTGAAGACAAACAAAGAGCTGTTGATCATATCATCCATCAGATTCAATTCATGGTGTAAATCAAAATGTATAAAATTGGGGGTGAAGATTGAGATGTTTGATAGGATGATGAGAGGTAGCTTGTTTGTTACTCCCTCTGTCCCTCATTTATCTTGCGAAAATTGATATGGGGTGAGATTTAAGGAGAGGTGTTTTGTACAATTTTGCCCTTGAAGGAGGAGAATCCATGTGCTTATTATTTTTATCATTTCTATTT